>MPUH01000260.1:0-72495 GCA_001970955.1 Stentor coeruleus | reverse complement strand
GCACAGTATATAAAATGTATATAAATTGAGGATAATCAGGAATATAATATTATTTCATTGAAGCTTTAATTTATTCAAAGATCTTTTCAAGAATAGAATGAAATCTAATCTACTTGCAAATTGAAAGTTTCTAATATTTAACCCATACAAAAAAAAGTAAAATAACTCTACCTGATGGGCCTAATGAATCATTTCAAATAGTATCAAAATCTTAGAAACACTATCTTTTAAATAATAATATCATCAATAATCATATAAGTTTTAACATGCACTTGATTAAAAGAGTTAATTTTCAAAGCTAAAAGTTCATAAAAATATTTTTCCTATTAAATAAGCATATAAAAACTATTCTATTTATGGCTTGGAGGGAAATATCCGAGTAGGTTAACTTTTCCTTTGCCTTGAACGCTAAAAACTGTATTGTTTTGTGTTTGGAGGTATAGGTCAAAATCTGCTTGTGACATAGTTTTACTAAGACTAGCTAAAGGAAATTTCTTCCCTTCTGATGTAATAAAAACTGTGGTTTTCCCTTCAGAATTGATATCTTGTAAGTTAATGTGTGATAAATGCACAATATCTCCCTTGCTGGAAAAGGCTGATAAATTCACGGTGGTTCCTTGTTCAATAGCCTGTCCCCAGAACATTTTTATTACAACTTTCCATATATTAAATACAAATAATAAGATATATTTTTACTTTAATCATAAAAACTAACACTAAAATTCATTGTTGTTGTTATTATAAATATTTTTCATTAGATTATAAGCTTTTGATACTATTGGATAAAATTATTTTTTCAATTTCCTTAAATTTGCTATCAAAATTTTTTCATTTGTTTCAGTACAACATCATAACATTATCAATCGTATTTTTAATAATCATTTTTACTAAGCTTATTAACAGTTTATTTGAATCATTAATAGCATTTTCTATAGTAATCAAATAAAATTTAAAGCATTTCTAGAATTAATTCTAGCTCTAATTGTTTATCCTGTTTATTCTGTTCATCCGGGTCTTCAGCTTTAAGACTCATCCTTTAATTTGGCTAAGCTTTCAATTAATTTTTAATAGTGGGATACTTGTAAAAAAAATCTGATTGTTTTATAGTTTTATAATAATTATTAGGCTTGCTGTGTTTTTTTATGATATGATAAATTGATATTTTGATATCGTCCTTAAAATTTTTCATCGTAATTACATCTACTCAATCATTTAATTAAAATACGGTATTGTTTAGGTTTAAAGCTACTTCTTTGTGACTTGCCAACAAGTTTTTGACCATCTATAATAAATAAACATAAGAAGAAGTTAAACTATTACCTTAGTCATTAAAAATTATATCAGCATACCCATTAAGATCTCTCCTACACATAAGCAACTTATCCCTAAACTAATTCTAATCCCCATATTAATTGTTTGATTTTTAAACCTTCACAGACTTGATCTATCAAAAATATATTGATTAAACTAAAATAAAACATGCCTGCATGCAGTTATTAATTAACATTATCTTTATAAAATGAAATGGGGGTAAAAGTCTAAAAAACCACTGATTTTAAAAAAATTCCTAATTACACAAAGCCTATCATATACAAAAATGAATAAATTTATTACATCTAAAGATAATATAGATTATTTTATAAATAATGGATAGCAGCCAAACTCTAAAACGATTTTCTTTGGCAACCATAGAGCAAGCTTACGAAAAATCCTACCCAAAACTTAGTGAGGTAATAAGAGATGAGCAATACCTTGGGGAAAGAGCTAATGAAGCTGTTCATGACCTAAGAAACTTCTTATCTACCCTGCAAAATGATGCTCAAGTTAATGAGTTGCCTGAAGATCAGCCAAACCCAGCTGGGAGTATCTCTCAATGTATCGATTCAATAAAAAATTCAGTTGAGTCCTCAAAGCAAATTTTGCAAAATATAGACAATATTATACCAGATAAAGATACCAAAACTCAAGACAATCAAGAAGAATCCGCATTAAAAATCACTGAAATATCATATTTAGAAAGTGAAAAATACAAGATCTCAATTGAATACCTTAATAAAGAACCACTTGAAAATCTTTCGGTACTTTTAAGGATTGAGAATTTAAACATACCTGTTTTTACTATTGGTTCTTTGAAAGAGTATAGCAAAAACTCTTATAATGTGAGTATTCCTTTGAGTACATTGTTTAATAATGGGCATGTTCAGTTTTATATTTTAGATAAGGGAAATGAGATTGCTAGTAAAGATTTTTATATAACAGAAATACTTGAGATTGTTCGTATAGAACAAGGAGCTCAATTGAAAATTAGAAATAATACAGGAATGTTACTGAAATGTTGCATTTATGAATATAATAGTCAGTATAGTAAAGATATACAACTAAATCCTGGAGCTATTGAGTTAAGTATGGTTGCGTTGGAAAATGGAGACTTCGCTATTGCAGTTGGAGAAAAGGTTATTTCTAATAGATTTATTCTTTAGTTAGTGGATTTTATTATTATTCTGTTGAAAGTAGAGGTTTTGGTTTTGTTGATGAGTTTGGTTTAATAATCAAGCTCATGAGTTTTCCATAAGATTATATTTAAGGGTTTTTAATTTTTAGCATTTTGGGTTTTAGTTTTATAGAGTATTATCATAAAATAGTATGCATATAAAATTCCCCTATATACATACATCCACTTCATAATAGTAGCATAAATTTAATCTCAAATCACATTAAATCATAAAAAAAAAATAATCTATTAAAACAATTACAATAAAAGCTAAAACTGTAGCTATAGATAAGCAATATCTCCTTATATTCTATAATCATCTAATATTTATTTATTGTAATTATAATATGCTACCTTATTTATTTACTTTATTTTGTATGCTTTTGCAATCTATCTGATAATTCCTCAAATTCAGCCTAGGGACTTCAACAGGTTTTATTATATCTGGTAACCTTCCAGTAATAATATTTTCATGTTCAGTTGTATCTAAAATCTCATTATTATCTTTGCCGCATGGCATCTGAGTTTTATTTCTAACTTCATATTTGTAAACTTCTTCTACTGGATATCCGCTTTTTTCAATTACAGAAATTAGTTTCATCATTTTACTTGCTTTAGAACGATAATACGCTACATCTTTTTCTAAATTATAAGTGCTAGCTCTATATAGCATATTTTCTTCAATAAGTTTTTTCCAATTAATATCATTTTGTTCAAGGGAGTTCATATCAGTTTCTGCAAGCTGAGACATCTTAGAAGTAAAAGCTTTGCACTTAGTATTCAAGTATTCAAGTTTGCATATCAATTCACGATTCTGAGCAACACAAGATTCTAATTCTGAAGACAAATATGACCTAGCTCTTTCTAAATCATCAAGCAATTTAGTTTTTCTTTCCAAATAACTCTTGCTGCTCTTTATAATTTTTTCATATACTTTTTTTATGATCTTAAGGACTGGGCTAAAGTCTTTATCTTTTTCTATAACCTCATCAAATACAGCCCTACAAGCTTCAAATTTTGCGCTTTTTTCAACTTGTTCGTTGATGGAACTTATCATTTTTTCAACTTCATCAGAAAATAAACTTTTATTTCTGCTTTTTGAAGTATCATCAAAATAAACAGTTGAGCTAAATGAAAACCTTGCACGAGTATCATTGGCTAAAACAGTTTTTTCAGTGTCTTTGACGAAAATGTTGGTTTTTTTCATCATTTTCAGGCTTGGGATTTTATTTGTTGTGCTTAGATTTTTGCAGGAATTTGTGATCTTTATAGCATATGGTGATGAAGAAAACGGTGACCTTCTTGAAAGATCTTTCTTACTTTTTTCTAGTCTTGACATCAGACTGTTGTTTGATGAAAGAATAATTTCATGCTTAACATTCGAGTTTTCTCTTTTGCCCCTTTCAGGAGAGCATGGAATTTTTAAAAGAGACGACATTGATTTATTATTCAAATTATTTCAGCCATATAATTAGCTTTGATTGTTAGTAAAACCAGATATTTTTATTAAAACTTTTAAATTATAAAACATTTATCTTTGCATCAAAAAATGAAAAACTGCTACAATAATTCAGATAAAATCCTATGCAAAAATAAAATAAAGTTGCTTACCTGGCTTTAATAGCATATTGTGAAGTTTTATCTAATTACAAATTTATTAAAAAAAAGTTTAACTTAAAGGCATGATGCATTGTGAGTGATAATAATTTTGATGTTTATTGTTTTCTAATTCATACATATAATTATCTTACACTTATTTCATTCCTACATTATAATTTTTGTCCGGTTTATCTAAGAATTACCTAATTTTTGTATAGTGTTTACCATTTATAACTTTGCCATTTAAATTTTATTATTTTCTTAGTTTTTAATTTTTCGCTAAGTAAAATTATAACGCGCAGTTGATAAAATTTACTGAGTTCCTCCTTGTTTTTTTTTATTATCAACTTTTTACTAACTTTATCTTAATACGATGATATTACTGTATAAAAAGTTTTGCATATTTCATATTCAATAATCAAGTAT
The DNA here is from genome assembly GCA_001970955.1 of Stentor coeruleus. Lineage (NCBI taxonomy): Eukaryota > Ciliophora > Heterotrichea > Heterotrichida > Stentoridae > Stentor > Stentor coeruleus. The sequence continues at coordinate 67,979 of MPUH01000260.1, read as the reverse complement.
TAAATTTATGATCAATTATATTTTTTATATAATATAAAACAAGCAAAATCTATTATATAGTATTCATTAATATGATAAAAAGCTTAATTCTGAACCTAATCTCAATTTAAAAAAATATTCTCATTATCAGTAATAACTAAATATTATCATAATTCATAGATAACTTAATACCTATATTATTCTTATAATAAATATCAATTAAATCCCTTTTCCTCTAAATAATTTCCAAATGCTTTGTTTTTTATTCTCAGACTTGGTTCCAGTTATCATTATTGTCTAGCCTCTTTAACAATAACAAATATCCCAATTATTATTTTTATCCCTCAAATTCAAGTTCTAAACTCTAAATCCAATCACAATAAAACTATATAAATACACATCCATGTATATTTAAAGCCTAATCCTAATAAACATCCATTATATTTAAATTCTAAATTCTAAATCTAAAAACAATAAACTATATAAATACACATCCATGTATATTTAAAGCCTAATCCTAATAAAAAAACTCTTTTATTCAATATAAAATTCATATTTTAAAACTTAACTCATTCCTCTACTCTTATAATTCAATAATTATCAATAAACACAAATCCTACATCTTCAAAAAAAAAAAACTACAAATTATCCAAGACCCACACTATATGATCGAACTCCAGCTTCTCTTTTCATAATTTTTTTCTCAGTCCCTATCTTAAGCTTAGGAACAATACTATAATTCTGTCTATTATTAGGTTTTCCCAACAATTTACATTCATTATCAAGCTGATCCACAACATTATAACTTATCTTATTACTCAATATATTATCTTTTTTTATCTCACACTTACTCTCAAATATCATCTGCATATTATTTCCTTTTTTTCTATTAAACTCCGGTAATACACTTAAAAATGTCTTAGCTTTAAATCTGTAATAATCCAATTGATCCAATGTTTCTTCAAGTTTTTGTTTATAAAACATATTAGTTTTCATAAGTTTCTGCCAATTATCTTCACTTCTATCCGTATTATCTACTTTAAAGTCAACTAATTTTATCATATTTTCTGCACTTTGACTGTATATTTTCTGTAATAACTGGCATTTTAATGTTAGTTTTTTATTATTACTCTCAGCATTTTCAATTTCTTTTTCAAGTGTTTTTTTGCATTTTTCATATATATCAATTTCTTTACTTTTGTCTTTAAGTGTTTCTATTTGGTTATTAATAGTATTTTCATAAACAAATTTTATAATTTTTAATGATTCAGCATATTTCCAATCTTCATGGATAATTTTGTCTAGATATTTCTGACAAACTTCAACTTTTTCGATTTCTGTATTGCATTTTTCTAGATCCTGATTTATATTTTCTTTGAAATCTTTGTGAGTAGATTTTATATTCATGCTTGAATTGTCGTAAAAAGTTAGAGGATTTGATGTTTGTATTGTTGTGTTTGTTGTTAATATAGGTTTTTCATCAATAAGGATACTAGAAGAGTTTTTTTTTACTATACGCTTTTTGCTTGCTATTAAAATAAGAGATTCAGGAGTCTCTGGCTTTGTTTTTAGACATAAAGGAGAGGTATCGGTGTTAGGTTTTGGTTGTGGAGAGATACTAGTTAGTGATATTGATGATTTAGATATTGTATCATAAGATAAATTTGTATGTCTCCCAGGTCTTGACCCAATTTTCATTAATCTTGACATTATTAAAATAGATTTTTTTCAATAGCATAATCGATAAATTTATTAAACTTATAATTTACGTAGTTCAAAAATGAATTCCTGTTAATCCTTATAATATTAATTCTTATATTATGAACTTCCTACAATCAATACGAACATTTTTCACATGGTCAAATATTGATAAAGAATTATATTATGAACTTCCTACAATCAATACGAACATTTTTCACATGGTCAAATATTGATAAAGAATTATTCCCTGCTCGTGGTATTTCAGGCCTACTCAAAGGCACAAGATTGTATTTCTTTGGAACAACCTCACTATCATAAACATTTTCCGACCTCTCAATAACATCCTCATACTCAGCATCTGGGTCCTGATTTATTTTCATAGTATTAAGATCTTTTCTAGTCTGTTCAATAAGCCTTGCAAACATTTCATCTTCATTACCGCCTTCATTTTCATAATTTTCATCATCCATTTCTTCTTTATCCCAAACATTATCATATGGAATCCTATCATCATCCAAATTTTTTCCTATAAATTTCTCAGTATTTTTAAGTTCATTCTCCATTTCAATCTCAAACTTATTATCCTTAGGTTTACTCTGTAATGATGCAGGAAGGTAATCATTTATATGCATTTCAGGGTTAATATAAGCTTTATATTTTTGTTTTTCAATCTCATAAGGGTCTATATTTTTATCTTCAGTTTCATATGAAAACTTCCCATTTGGCTTAAAAAACTCCTGATTAGTTTTAAAAGGGTTTTCAGGGTCTTTAATAAAATTGGCAAAATTTTCTTTACCACAGTGTCCTGAGTGTTTAGAAACTTCAGAAAACTTTGAATAACCCAACTCATCATCATCAGAAATACCAAATAAAGACCCTTCAGAAATTACATCATCCCTTGCAGAGTCTTTAAAATTTATGTCTTTTTTAGGTTCAGGGCTACTTGAAGCTGCTTTTAGCATTGCGGCTTCAAGATCTTTCATTGCTTGATCTAGTTTGTTTAAAGACTCAAAATGTTCACTCATTGAAGGTTTTGTTTTTTTCAAAGTTGCGAAATGTATTGGGTTTGAATTTGAGTTTTGGTTTAGGTTTTGCTCTGTGGGTTGAAGGGTTTCTGATATGGCGCTAGAAGATTTTTTTAATGTCCTTGCTGATTTGGTTTGGAGTTTTTTAGATGGGTTTTGTATGGTTTTTTTTATTTCCTCAGGAATTATACCCATTTTTAGCTGCTCTTGTCTTTTTTGTAGCTCTTCTCGGCCTGCTTCTTTGTTTTTTGAAACAAGAGCTGCTTTTCTTTGTAGCTGCTCAGAGTATGTTAAACGGTATTGGCCTCGATCTGCTAGTGAGTCGTCCCATTGTGGCCGCCTTTTCATTATTTTATATAAAATTAAAATTAGATAATTTTGAAGATGAAATAAAAGATAAGAGGAATTAGTGAATTGGTATAAGATATAAAATATTGGATAATGATTTTGTTAGAAATAAATTGATTATATGGGTTTTTAATAGTAGAAATATATTATTTTTTTATATAGGATAAATTATATAAAATTAAAATTAGATAATTTTGAAGATGAAATAAAAGATAAGAGGAATTAGTGAATTGGTATAAGATATAAAATATTGGATAATGATTTTGTTAGAAATAAATAGATTATATGAATCATGATAATTAACACTTGGTCTTTTATGTTTTAATTAATGCATAACTTTTATAAGTTTAATTCAATCATAAAGTTAAATATGGGTTTAGTTTAAGGTACTTCTTGAATAAAATCCATTATTTACCATAAGGTTCTGAAAATCCTTATAATGTCAAATAAGATTTTTGTTCATTCTATGAAAGAAGACATAAATTCTTCTTCACAACATTATGAACATGGAAAACAACTAAGTTCTCAATGTATGAATAGAGGGAAAAGTGAACCAAGAAAAAGAATTCTTTTTAGTGAAGATCAGTTATTATCAACACCCTACTGCAAAACTTTATGTAAACTTGGAAATACCTCAGTTAATTTCGCAAGTAAATCAAGTGCTATAATTTCAAAAAACAACAAAATAGTGAGTTTTTTAAAGTTAGGTGACAAGAAGTTAGAAAAAAGTGTACTGAAAAAGCAAAATTCAAGGTTGTTGACACCATTAAAGAACCAAGCAAAGCCGAACCTCAAAACCCAGTGTATTGATGAAATTGTAAAGTTTTTGCAAAAAGCCATGACTTCACAGCCTGAAATGTCGAAATTTGATATGTGCCAGCAAGCTCTGAGCCAAATAATTAAAAAAGAGAAAAGCTTTGGGAATTTGTTAAAGATTATTAAAACAGAATATGAAAATCATATAAACAATCTTTTTCAGATGCTAGATAAGACAACAAAAATGCTTAAAAATCTTGAAGTTCTATCAAAGACTTTAGAAANTAGATAAGACAACAAAAATGCTTAAAAATCTTGAAGTTCTATCAAAGACTTTAGAAACTGAAATAACTAAGCTTAAAATTGAAAACACAAACCTTGATGTACAATTGAATCAAATGTATACTAAATATACCAGTTTAGAAGTTAAATTTAAAGAAATTACTGATATAGATATAGACAATATAGAAAAAAATGATGAAAATTGGAAAAAGCTCATTATGGAAATTAAAATATATGAACAAACTGTAGAAGTGATAAAAAAAGATTGTTTTTACTACAAAGAAAAAGCTATAAAAATGATGAAACTTTTATCGTATTTAGAAAAAAAAGGTTACCCAATTGATCGTATATATAAAAGTGAAATAAAACAAGAATCTAATGAAAAAACCAAAAATGTTGAGGAAATCAGCTTTGAAGTTGGTTCAAAATGCAAATTTGTATCTTTAGAGAGCTACCCAACTTTTGATACCCCTATTCTTTCACAAAAGAGTTCAGATTTTCTTTCTAATGATCATAATTAGAATTATTTTTAATAAATACCTTCAGTTTTGTTAAGTGAAATAATAAAACAGAAGTACTTATGATTAAATTTAATACAAGTTGATTTAGTTAAAAATATTTAAATCATTTTTTTTTTACTTTAAATGAATGATATGACTTATTATGTTATCTATTTTATCTATTTTAAATATGCTGTATATACAAAACTATTTTCTAAATATTAATCATTATAAAATTCCAATACAAATTTATATTATTCTAGCTTATAATCCTAACAATAAATTTTCTTAGTTAATTTACACATTTATTGTTTAGACTCTCTTTATTAGCATACTCAAAAAAACCATCAATAGCTATAAAGTCTTATAAATTAAAGATCTTAAAACCCTAAAAAGTATTTCTATACTAAAATTTTCTATAAAACTTTTATGCCCTAAAAAAATAAACCCCATATTCATTACAAATTATACCTAATAACAAACCTCAACACAAATCTTATCATCCACTCCTACAAATCAAATATAAAAAAAAAATCTTTCCACTTTGCTTCCCCTTATACAAATCAATCTTATTTCTACAATATTCTTAACACCCTAATTACATCATCACAGCAAATCTTTACAATATCTAAAGAATAAATTAATTCATAAAAATAATGTCCTCAGACATCCCAACATCGTCATCACTTGCGAAAATGGCATCAAATAAATCACCTTCTAAAAATGATACAACAAATCAATCATTTCCTCATCATCACCAAAAAAACAGATCTATCAGAAATATCTCAAATCTCAGCCTTCTAACAATATTTTCGCCTTATGCATCAAAATCAAACAATCAGCACAAATCTTTAGACAAATGCAGTAAAAACCCTAAAATTATCTTGAGGAAAAACATAGTAAAATATCCATACTCATCAAGTTCTTTATGCGTTTTAAAAAAAATCAGTACAAGTTATGATGATCAAACATCTTTTACAAAATACGATAAAACTAGTCAAAAATCTTCATTTGACAATACTTGGGGGTTATTAAATGATATATCCTCAGAAAAAAATTATACAGGGAAAATTGCTATCATAAATAAAATTTTCCAAAAACTAATCCATGAGAACCCAGGTTTAGAAAAAACACTTAAAAAAATAAAAGATGTATATGAAAATGCATTAGAAGAAAAAAATAAGATTATTATATCCCAACAAGAGAATATAAGAAAACTAGAAAACATGAAATTAGAGCTTTTAAATGAATTAGAAAGTACTATAAAAGATAATAAGGAACTTATAATAAAACATAATCAAATAAACAAAAACTATACAAGTATTGCGGCTAGGTTTAATGAATTAACTGGGCTTAATTTGGGGCAGGTAGCTAAAAACGCTGAGGAGTATGAAAGGGTTATAAAAGAGCATAAAAAGTTTAAAGAGAATTTAAGTCTAAAGGAAAAAGAGCTTGTTTTTTATAAAACCCAAGCACGGAAACTGACTAAAGTACTGAGTTTGATAGAAAAATCAGGCTTGTCTATAGAGGAAATATGCTCAAGTCAAATAGAAAATTTTGATAGTGAATTGCTGTTAGAATTATGGGTTTGTGATAATCATAATTTGACTAGTGGGAGAATTCATAGCACACGGCCTGAGATTGTCCCTAGATTAAATCTACAAAATTTAGATAAGAAAAATCTAGCACAGGATTCGGATACACTGTCGGATAGATCAGAAAACTCAATAGGAGAAGATACAATGATTGAGAATAAAAGCTAAAATGTTTTTATTAATTATAATTAATTTGATGTTAAAGATAATGACTCAATGGATTTTTATTTGTAAATTAGGGTTGTTATATTGAGAGGTTTGATATTTAATGATAGTTAGTTAGTTAGAAAATATATCGTTCACAGTCGTGAACTCTGTATTAATTAATTTTCAGATGTTTTCTCTTATTATCAATGCTTTCTACGAAGTTTTTTTATGATGCTATCTACCTTTCTTTTAATTTCATTGCTCTTTTCTCTTATATATTTTTCAAACTTTTTGCCGTTTAGTATTATTTCTTGATATTTAATGATAAAGTTTTATTATTTTTATTTTAGAATAAAGTTAAATGAAAAAAATACAAAATTATTAGTTCGGTGAAAATCTACTTAAAAAACAGGGAAACTGCAAAAAAAGAGAAAATTACTATAGAGTTTCTTGATATTTTATTATAAAATTGCCCCCAAATCAAGCTTTCCTCATCACCTCTTTATGTTATAAAACTATTAGATCATATAAAATTCTTGAAGAATTTAAAAGCAAGACTATGGTTTCTTAAAAAACAAGTTATAAATTATGACCTAAAAAGACATGATGATAATTGTTTCACTCATATAATTTAGTGTTGCCTAAAGGGAAAAATTATATTGAAAAAAAAATGGAAATTTCAATAGACTCTGTGAAATAAAGAATATTGAAACTAGTGATGATAAGAAGAAATTATAAAAGCATATTGAGAAGTGATTGAAGAAATTATTGATAAAAATTAAGTTTTTGTGGCATTTATTAATATTCTTAGCATGTTTTATATAAAAATAGGGTGAATATATAGTTGCTTTGCTTAAAGGAAGATGCATATAAAAACAATGATTTTTATATATAATTTATGATATAAGCATTTTTTAGAAGGAAATACCCTTTTATTAGTTAAAACATGATATAAACAAGCAATTATTACGCAAAGTATGGTATTAAAAAAACAAAAGCTATCAAATATCAGTAATAAAACTTTAAACATAATCTTAGCTTTGCATCGAAAGATATACCGAAAATAAGAGCCTTTTTAATCAATTACAAGAATTTCATATAAAATATCGATTAAGTATATTAAAATAGCTAATAAAAATTCCCAGTTTGCTACTCAAAAAGATAACAATTTTAACGAGTACGCAAAATAAAATAAAAACTGAGAAGTTGATAAAAAGCTAAACAGCGATATTAGACAAAATAATAATAAAGCTGAAAATATGATGTAGTTAATATTTGATTAAAAAAAAAATGTTAACCTGTTGAAAAGTATACACTTCAAAGGCAAAAATATAAAAAGTTCAATAATATTTCAATTATAGTTATTCAATCTATCTTAAAAAATACTTCTAAGTTAGTCTAAATATAAACATGAATACAACATTGTAATAATATCGAATATCTTTATTCTTAAACTATAAACGCATACATAAAAACTAACTCAAATTATATTTAATAGAGCATCAAGAAGCTTAAATCTTTAAAAATTTCCAAAAGGGATTATTAAAACTAAAAATATTTGCAAACTAATGTAATTGGTAGTCCTAAAAATCTCAAGCATATTTTCCGTAATATAAAAAGGAAAATATGTTAGGTATAGTTCGTTTTGAGTCTCTTCCCAGTAAGAAACGAAATGGTTTGTCATCAAATAAAAATTTGCTTACAGAAGAAAGCTCTCCAGAAAAAAGCCAACTATACAAATTTTCTTCTTCAAAACCTGATTATACATCTGCTTCACCTTTTGCAAATAAACACTCCGCTTCATTAACAAAACTTGGAAAAAATCCTCAGTTGCGGCTTAAGATTTCTATGAATAGCACGTGTAATATAAAAAATACTGTAAATACCTTGAAAACTATATACAAAAAGAAAGATCGAAGTTCAATATGCTCCTTGTATGAAACTAATAAAAAGCAAAAACAAGATATGCGATTTGAAAAACTTATAGAAATCTTAGGAAAATGTAGTGATGATAATGATAAGGTTAATATATGTAAAGATGCTGTTGAATGTATTTGCGAATTAGATCCAAATTATGCTAAGGGATTATCATTGATAAGAAATACTTACGAATCTATTATTTTTAAAAACAATGAGAAGTTTATACAAGATAAAAATGCTTCATTTTCTGAGAATATATATATTGAACTTAAAGCTTTAAATAAAAATAGTGTAGATTTGAAATTAAAACTTCAGCAGTTATTAAGACAACACAAAAAAATTACAGATAAAATGCTTAGGATTAATATTTCAGAAGATGAAAATGAAGAAGATTTTAAACAGAGAATTAATAATATTATTTATCAAAATCTTGTGTTTGATAAAGATTTACAAAGTATTAAGTTAGATATAGAAAAAATACAGTCTATTGCCAAAAATGTAAAAAGTATTGAAAAATCAAAAATGTCTCAGAAGAATATGGCAAACCAGTTAAATGAAAGTTTATTTTATAAATCAGAGAAATTAGCTAACAGTATTACTGATTATGAATTGGGGAGTGACAAAAAATTAAGATATCATATGAGAAGGTCGTTTGAGGTGCCTTTTTTAAATCTAAATTCTGTGGAAAATTGTGTAGATCCATAATTATTTTCTAGGTCTTAAAGGCACTAAATTAAATACTTTAGATAATATAGTATAAAAATGCAAAAAGTTAAAAAAAGTTAAATCATCTATACTAAATATAAAACTTATATTATTCATTTTTTATAATGTCAAAGATATTAAGCTAAATGAAAGATTACAAATAGAACTTTTCTAAAAAAATCGTAATTATAAAAGCTAAATTATTATTTCTAATATAATAAAAATATCAAATTAATAAAAGTACTCAATGATCCAGGAGAAGTTCAAAAAGAAAGTAACAATTAATTTCAGAAATCAAATCAACCCTTAAGTCTAAATTAATCTTTAGTAATCCAAGCTAAAACTATGAGTCAAATTAACAACATTAACTAATGTATTCCTTTAACAGGGAATAGAACAAGTAAATTCCACCCAAAAATCAAAAAATATTTCAAAATTTCAAGCAAGATCTTATCAAAAATTCCATAAAAACCTAAAAAGCAATTTATCTTATCTCCATTGATATAAAAATACAACAAAAAATATCCCATTTCATTTAATCCATTGAAAAATCATCAAAGTCATCAAAGACCACCAAAGTACACTAAAAACCAACCCAATCAAAAAACCTATTCTAAAAAGCTTAACTTATACAATTAATTATTTGTAATCATGCCAAATATTCCCAACAGAAGCCTTATAAGCAATATGCTGCTGTTCAAGTTCTTCAAGTACCGAAGATACTGCAGGCATTGATTTACAATTAGGATTCTTATCTTTTTTAAGAGGTTTTGGGATCATCCTAACAAATTTCCTTCCTTTATCATTTCTGTTTATATCTTTTTCTAAAGGTTTTATTGGTTTTCTCATATAACAAGAAGGTAAATTACTATAGGTTTGCATAACTTGTTTTCCATAAGAAACCCGTTTTTCAAACATTTCTTTTTTCAGTTTCCAATCTTCTGAACCAATATTAGATGGTCCTAGTCCTCCAAGTTCATAATATTTATTACTTTTGATATTTTGGTAATCTTGAAGTGTATAAGGTTTATATTCTCCTATAGCTTTAGAGTATTGCTTGGTGTATATGTTAGAATGACCTCTTTTTTCAATGATTTTATAAGGATTTGCTGATTGTGGTTGTTTATAAGATTGGGAAGAAGATTCTATTATTCCAATTGGACTTGGACATGATGGAATTTCATATGTGGTTGTGCTGTATCTCTCAAGAACTTTCGATACTTCAGGTATATCATTAACTGGTTGATATGAACTATGGAATATCTGACTGTTTAAAGGCTTTTGAATACCTGCTGAGCCTGTTAGGTCGATGTTTCCTTGTTTGCCTATGAAATTTACTCGATTCTTGAACCGCTCTTGGAAAGCAGAACTCATAATATTTATTCAATAGTTTAATCTGTTCACATGAAATTATATTTTTTATAAGAGAAGTTCTTAAGTTTATATCTTTAAAAGCTGTTTAAAAACTCATGTTCAAGTGCTTGTCTCGCTGTCATTCTACGACTATCCTCACACAGTAATCTCATAACAAAATCTTTTGCTTCCCATCCATACCTTCCCCATATCTCCTCATCCCAATTAACCTGGCATCTTTTTATTTTCCCAACAATCTCATAATCATTTTTACCTAAAAAAGGTAAAACACCACATATTAAAACATAAGCAACAACTCCACAGCTCCATAAATCACACTTTTCATTATACCTTTGTTCAAGTACTTCAGGGGCTGTATATAATAAAGTTCCAACTGATACAGTCATAAATTTATTATCTTGATAATATTGAGCTACACCAAAGTCTATGATTTTTATTTTTTCATAGTCTTTATCTTTAAGAAAAAGGATATTTTCAAGTTTGATATCACGATGGACTATATTATTATCATGAAGATAACTTAATGCTGATAAAAGCTGTTTTAATATTTTTACAATAAAAACTTCGGTAAAAAAGTTCTTTTTGGGTATTAAAGAATTGAGATCACCACCTTGGCATTTTTCCATGATAAAGTAAAAATGTTTTTGATCTTCGAAGTCATCGAAAATTTTTATGATGTTTGGGTGATCAAGATTTTTTAGGATTTCTATTTCGTTTTTAAGCGATTCAGAAAGCATTTCTTTATATAAAGCTGATTTTGGGAATATTTTTACAGCATATTCTTGTGAGGTTTTTTTATGAGTCGCTTGTCTGACTATACCGAAAGTCCCAGATCCAAGGACTTTTCCAATTCTGTAATTATCTTGAAGTCTTTTTGGTTTAGAATTTGAATACATTTCCCCTGTATTTTTAGGCTGATATGAGGCTTTTATTATTCCAATGTCAAAACTACTAGTTGTTGTCGTTTTTACTAAGCATGATCCCATTTTCTATAACCAATCTTAAAAGTATTAAAATTAACATTTAAGTATTTCTTTAGGTAAAAATGAATATGCAAATTTCTGTGTCTGTATAGATAGTTTTTATATTTTATTGATGATACCTTTGATTAAAAAAGATAAGTTATATATTGGGCTTTTTGATTGGAAAAATTAGGCTTTGTAGTAAAAAAAGAAGTTAAGGATGATTAAATAAATAATCATTGATAAAATTTGATGTGAAACTGTGTGACGTTACTAAATTATGACGGTATTTTTTCTGATGTAAAATAAGTTTAGTCATTTTTAGGGAAAAAAAACAATGTCTAATGAAATATATTAAATAAGTAAAACTATCAGAGATAATTGTTTATAAAGAAACTTTTAAAGCCTTTTATTAAATATTCGCTGAACAAATCATAAAATTAAGCATAGCACAACAATAAAAAGTCTTTAGAGAAATTACAAAAAAATCATCAACACCCTATATGAATAACAACATAATTATTCAATTTAGTTATAATTATCATAGTAAAATACTAATATGGTTAAGATATATACTCTATCTAGTATTAATCAAAATAAAAAATCCAACTCAAACTATTTTCTAATGAAAATTTACAACATTTTAAACAAAAAAGCATATCAGAATCTAATTAAATAGATCAATCAAGGCAAAAGTTTCGAAATTCTTAATCTCCTAACATTTTCTAATGAAATTTTGCCATCATTCTTCAAGCATAACAATTTCTTAAGTTTTATTCGTCAGCTATATATGCATCATATCCATAAGCAATCTGGAGGAAGATATATATTCAATCATCCAAAGCAAATCCTGGAAATCAAAAGTAAAGAAAATAAATTATCAAAGCTAAAGCTGAAGCTAAAATGCAAGTGCATGATAAATAAAATTTTTGAATTGTAAATATTGATAAGAATACATGAAATTATATAAAAAGAATTGATTTGCTATTGATATGGGTTTGGGTAATTAGTATATTTTATATCTTGAAGATGATGAGATTTTTGTGATATAGATTATTGATTATTTTTTATTAGAAAATCATCAGCAACATTATTTGGAAACTGTTTTCTAAATGAATAATAAAGTGTGTCTTACTAAATTTACTTATAAATCATTAATATTAACTATAACAATTTTTATATTTTGTGAAATTAAAATTAAACTAATATTTTATCTATTACCATATTAATTCAAATACAATTAACCATAAAAATTTATAATTTTTATCAATTCTCTGTATGCATGCTTTGATTTTTCTTTAACTTAAACAATATTCCACATATTTTCATTATCCTATTATCAATCAAAACCCTAACAACTTTACAGAAACGCAATTTAATCCTCAAGCAAACGGTAAAAATGGCCCTTTACAATTCGGACAAATAAAACTCCCATTATCACTTTCCACCCATTCTTTCAAGCATTTATAATGAAAAATATGCTTGCACGGCGTTACAACCACATTATCCTTCTCAAAAATCTCAACAAAATCAAGCGTGCAAATCCCTTCTCCAAGAAACTCAATTTCTTTACTAAACTTTTTTTTATAAATACTCTTAATAGGATTAAGTTCAGAAGTGCTATGATTAAGCGAATTCCAACTTAAAGGGACTTCATCTCTAATAAAATAAACCCTTCTATTAACACGATTTTTACATATTTTGCTTATAAGAAAAGCAAATAAAGTAATTAATATCAAAGTTATGAATCTAAGTAAAAATTACCCAGAAATGGAGATTGAAATAATTACAATTTTCGATAAATTATATGAGTCTGAATGATTACTAGAATCTGATTCTATACAGCAATAACTAGGACAAGCTGAAGGGCAATAATCTTTTTTTATATCAGAATATTTGCATTCTGGACTACAGTAATCTTGTGAACAATATAATTTAAAACAATTTTCATTGCATTTTAAAGGACATAAACCTTTTTTAAGGTCTGAGTATAAGCATTCTTCTGAACATTCACCTTTACAATCTTCTTCTAAATAACAGTTTGTATTACAGTTACTATCATTTTTCATGAAATTATAACACCCATTTGTTTCTTCTAAACATTTCAATCTATGATATCCACATTCTGTACTGTTACATCCTAAAATGCATTTTGGGTATTTTAATTGATCAAATGTGCATGTACTAGAACATTGGCTACAGAGAGATGAGAAGTTAATAGGGAAAAGTACACATAAAGCTTCTTTAAGATAATCTGGCCAATAAAAATATTTATTTTCATTTGTAAACATGTATTTCTGAGTAATTGGACCTGAAATAATTTGTGTAGTATCAATTAAATCTCTATAGGTATTTTTATCTAAAAAAGATAATATACAGTATGAGGTATAATTTTCCTCACAAACATCATATATTTCTAGTAAATGATTTAAAAATTGACCTTTGTTATCAAGCATAGTTTGAAAATATCCTAAGATCGTTAGAGAATTCTCAGCTTTTCTTGACCCTAAAGCTTCTTTTGTACTTGTTAAGCATATATTTTCAGGTAAAACACAGTCTTGCTGTATGTTTTCAACACAGTCAGTACAATTTTCTAAGCTTATAATAAAGTTTTTAAGCTCATTAGGTTTTTTATCGTAAAGGTTTTTGAATGAAGAAACTGTTTTTTTATCATCAGTATAGTTACCAGATAGGAAAATAGAAAATGTGTTTTTAAGGGTCATATCATAAAGGTCGTAGATATATGATGCCCAAATACTATAATTGTAATATTTTATAATTTTTTGAGCATTTTCGAAAGGTATTGCAACGTACACAATTATAAGTTTGTTGGTAATATCTTTGTTGTTTGTTAAAATAACTTCATCTTTAAAAGGAAAGCTAGAACATATTATTACCCCTATAGCACCTTTTTCCTGTAAATCAAAAGCGATATCAGGTAAGAACAAGGTTGTTGATGTATGATAAACTAAGGCAAAATTTCCTTTTATACTATTAGGTATTATGCAATCAGATGTACAATTTACTATGATAAGCTGGCCATAGCGGGAGTATAAAAAAGGGTTTCCAAAGTTAGCAGGAATAACCTGTATTACTGATGCTAATGAGTCAGGACTATGGATTCGAAGGTAAGATTTAACAGAAACAGCCAATAGTAATAGAGCTAGCATTTATAAAAGTATTTCATGTTTTAATATGTCATTTTGTTTATATGATGCTTAATAAAAAAAATCTGAGATTAATACTGTGATGAATTAAAATGTTTTTAATAATGAATTTCTTATAGGATGTATAATTAAAGTTGTTTATATATTTGAAATCATGAAATTTTATTGGTAAATTTATAAGGAGAATATGATTATTGTGGATTAGATGATTAGGAGATACGATTAAACAAAGTTTGTGCATAGTTAAGAGCATGGTAGACTAGTTTCTTGAAGGCTGGTATTTTAAGGAATCTCTTGGATTTTATAGTGTACTTCAAGAAAAAGGTTGGCTTTTTATTGAAATTAAAGCTGGGAAAAATGTTTGGTAGTTCAAGTGTTTTTTTTGTAATAAAATCATATTGATAAAAGGAGGAAATCATTCTGGTTTATAGGTGTTGAATAAGCAAGGGCAAAACTTTTATTAGCTATAATAAATTAGTAGAATGATTAAGTTTACTAATGAATTCATGTAAAATAAGCTTAATAAAATTTATTGCATTTACTTCTCCAAGTTTTTTTGTGAGCTTCTAAGAGCATCTAACTCAAACTGAAAATAAGAACTAAATAAAATATATAACAATTACAGCATATGGAGAATTATTTTAAAAATATGCAAAAGATATTCGCAAATTTGGCATTTATGCCAAAAATTCCTTGTTGAAATCTTACTGAATCACCTCTTGCAATTTGTGGTAGGTCAATAAAATGCTATGAAAATAAAACTTTTGATTTTATTTTATCAAAAAACTCTACCCTTTATTTCAGTCTAGCATCATAATAATCTTCAATAATCACAGCATTTAATTAGTATAAAATTATACTTTTCCTTCATGAGCTTTTTTAAAAATAAAACTAATAAAAGACTAAAAACTTTGATTTTTCAGCATTAGAATATAATAACTAAAAAATTCATAATGGATATTTTAAACAGAGAACCAAAAAATCGAAGTAAATCATCTGTCAAGATCATTAATAAATCAATTAGAAGACAAGAAATAATTGAAAGTTTTGATAAAGATAATATCAAAAACAGCAAAATAAAAAAAGTCTATGGCAATCTACCGTCGATGAAAAGGTTTAAATCGCAAAGGGATCCGAAAATTGTATCAATTCAATCAAATATTCCTTCTACTCCTTTAAATAATCATGTGAATATAAATCAAGTAATTTCAAGAACAGAAAAAAAAATAAAAAAGTTTCCGGAACGCTCAGGAGAAAAAGATAAACTTGTTTATGAAATCCTTAAAGCCCAAAGTGACAAATTAGAATTATCTCGAGATTTATCAACATTTGATTATAATTTTTATTTGGAATTTGATCTTATTCGAAAATTTAGATCGATAAAATCTGAAGCATTTAGTATGTTAAAGTCGATATCTTTTTATGAAAAACTAGTGACTAATGGAGAAGCCTTACAAATAAAAGTTGTAAAAACCATTGAGGAAAATGAGTCAATCAAAAAAAGCCAAGATTCACTAAATTGTATTGAAATTTTCCCAATCAAAAAATCTCTTACACCGAATAATGTTTATAACTTTGAAGGGATGTTTAATATCTCAGGGATAACATGTCCTGGAAGTATTACAAGTCAGTTTTATTTGAAGCATACACTTAAAATACTTTATGAAAACAGTCAGTATCTTCACACTGTTATAGAAAAAAAATTGGTAAAAATAATCCATGAAAAAAATATAAGTTATAAACAAGCGGTATTAGAATATATCATACCACATTTATATATAAAACATACAGGTAAAGTAAGCACATTACATTTTGATGAAGCATGTGGATTAAAATATTATGCTGTTAGTGTTAAACTAAAAGGAGCTAAACAAAAATTTACACTATTTGTTTATTTCATTAAAAATTCTGTAATATTTGAAGTAATTGGAACAAATATTTCTTTAAATATTACTAGAGATGAAATTGGTTTATTTGAAACCAGTGTAAATATTGTTGAGCTTAAGAAAGTTATCCAAAAACATTTATTCTGGATTCAAAATGGGCTTGTTTGGGGAAACTGTGTGTTTGATATAAAAGAAACTGAATCAAATTATTTGAAAGACCAATATTTAGCTGAAGCTTTTAATGATTATTTACAAAAATCTTTTTCGTTTAAGATAAACTTTTGTGAGAGAAAACTTAAAATTGAAGGTTTTGAGTGTCAGAAGAAAAAACATATAAAAATATACACAGCAAATAGTGTTATTACTCTTCAAGAAAATTCTAGAGAATATAAACTTCTTTTCGATTTACAGTCTATGGATTTTTATCAGCTTGCAAAAACTTTATCTAAATCTTTGGAGCTAAAGATTATCCTAAATTCTATTTTTGGCAAGAAGATTATAAGGGATAATTAATAGATATTAAATAGTTAAAAATCAGTTTGATAATTCTTTTAAAGTTTGTGTTTAGTAAATGATTGTTATAGATTTATATTGATACTATTTTACTATGATAGTTTGTGTTTTAATGTTAGAAATTAGTCATTGGGTAAAACATAAATTATTTGTGCTGTTTAGGCATTTAGGTTTAAAATAATATGAAAGTAACAAGAAAACTTATGAAACTAACTGAGTAAATTCATTATTTATATTATTTGAGGAATTCAAGAAATTTAGTTTTTATTTTGGTTGCTCGCTTATACATTCGCTTAAAGTGTATTGATATTGGAATTTATATTTTTTAAACTATAGTAATTTTGGTTTTAGCTGATGACAGAAAACATTTTGCAAATTTATTTTGTACATCTCTTCCGATAAAATTCGATTAAATTGATAAAATTTCCATTTTCTTTATAATATTTAACTTATGACTACTACTAATTACATGCTAGTAAATTATTATAATTTTCAGAGTTTTTACTATACCTCAAGAAAATAAATAAGATTTTCTTAGTACACTAAAAGTTTTAGAGCAATATTTTAATTGATTAAAATCTTAACAGACATTATATTGAATTAAATTAACAATAAAAACCTTTAAGGATAAGATTCAGAGACTAAATTTAACTCCACACTTATCACATTAAACTAAACTCAACAGTTGCACAAGAGTATTATTTATTGAAATAATATTAAAAAGTATGAAGAACATTTTACATTTAAAAACAAGTCCTGCTACCAATACAGACTTCAAGCAAAGCCACTGGTTTGGTATGAAATATCTCATATCTAAACTCCCAAGCAACGCTTACACAGACTCATCTTTCGATAAAGAAATTACAAAAGATAAAATAAAAAAGAAGCGTCTTTGTCAGCTGATGTCTATGCACTCAATTGCAGAAGCAAATTTAAATAATGCAATTGTTCAACTAGCTGAAGTCTCAGTAAAAAAAATGCAAGACAAGATTGTAAATCAACACAATGAAGCTATTGAGAAAGAAAAAAATACAATGAATGAAGCTGCTATAAAAATACAAGCATCAATACGAGGTTATTTAATTAGAAAAAAATACGAAGACACACTTATATGTTTATCAAGAAAAAAGTTCTTAAAAGTATTAAATTCATTAAAGGAAACTGAAAAGTATTGTTTTCTAAATGTTGGGATAATTATTCATAATGCTGCAACGAAAATTCAAAAATCTGTTAAAAAAGCTTTATTCAGAATGAAAATACATAGAATTTCAGATGCGTATGAAGTTCATATGGAAAAACTTAGAGAACCTTTATATAAACGTATTGCAGCAATGCTTATGTGCTATACATGTCGTGATAGAGTAAAAGAAAAAATATGGTTTAGAATGGTATTACGTAAGCTTAAAAGAATTAGAGAAAGACTTGCGATATTGAAGATTAAGTATATTTTTAAAAAAAAGAAACTCACTATGAAAAATATTCGTTTTAAAATCAGAAAATATAAAAGGCTATTGAGATTTTCTCATCAAAATACCATAGTAAGAGGTGGAACTCTAGATGACAAAAAAATGAACCTCGACTTTTTACTTACCCAAAAATTATCTAATATGATACATCAACTTCCTATTGGGCATCCAACTTCAAATCATATCTCTTCACAAGTAAACGAAAATAAAAATATTATATCTTCCATCCCTATAAATTCACAAAATCAAGATTCTTATTTCCAACATTATGACAATCTAGCTTCTAAAACATTATCTCATGGTGAAGGTTCTCAAGGTGAATTTTCGCTAATAAACAACAAAGATCACAATGATGAGACAGTACATTCAAATGCTGAAGCTCCAAGTCCAAGTATAAGCAAAAAGAAAAAAAAACAAATGCTTTTATCAGTTGGCATGCGTAAGGTTAAGGAAAATACAATCATCCCAATACTTTATCAAAAAGAGCTTGATCATCGTTTGGAAAATCATCATATTGTAGGAACAGCTGCATCAATTATAAGAATGACAGAAACAAAACCTTCACGTTTCTCACCTAAAATTCGTAGTCCAGAAAAAATAAGAGTTAAAAGTGCTAATTGCCGAAACCACACTCCATTAACATATCATTATTTAAACGATACAGCTTGTTCAAGGCTTAAATTTGAACCTACTCGAAGCCCTTCACCTGTATCTGATGAAACACCACCAAGAAAATATCGAAGAGGAAGTCCTTATAAAACTCGATATTCGAAAAGGAACTGTAAAGATCCTGAAGAAAATCATGGGAAAAAAATCAAAATAAGGCAGGGTAAATTTCCAGCTAGTCTAAAGAAAGAAATTGTTATCCCAACTGTACAAAATGGAAGCTTTAAAATAAGAGCAGATGTGAAAATAAGTAGAGCATCAAGAGTCCAAACTCCTAAATCAACAAAATCAGCTTCTATTAGGAGAACAAGTGCACCTTTGGTTAGAAGAAATTCAGAATTTTCTCCAGTTACTTTAACGTTTGAAGCAGCTTTGCCACAATATTCTGAACTTCTTACATCGCTTATTCGTCCAATATATTCACGATTTAGGCCAAAAACTTGTCATAAGATTAGTAGATAATATTTTTTCATCCTTTTTCACTTATAAGATAAATAAACTTAAGATTTTATAAATAATTATGGTTTTTGTGTATGGAGCTTTGAGAAATAAAATTAATCAAACTATTCAAAGCCAACCCAACAATAAAAATTATATCATCCCTTTGTTTTTTATCGAAACCGAATTTCAAGATTTACCTTAATTTTTAATCAAATCATTTAAGTAAAAAATCCATTCTATGCTCATTTAGTTATACTCACGCAAAAAAACTAAATTTCTTAGGTGCACTTTAGAATTAACTTTCACTACACCTTTCTTGCTTTAAATATTTTTTTCAGAATTCCAAAATTGATTTAATACCTTTTCTGTAGTGAAAATATTCAGGGCTTTAATTATAAAACATGCAACCAATTAAAATTTTCCTCCACCTCCTTTGACAAACTGATTCAAATCATCCAAATAAAATTTCTTAAACTAATTACAGTCGAAACAAAATCACAACTTTTAATATAATCATTTTATAATGAATATTTTTCAAGTATTAAATCAAAGAAGACCTTCTAAAATAGTCTCATCAAAGGACAAACTCAGCTTAATAGGAGCAAAATATCTTCAAAGCCCAGAAATGGAAGACATGAAATCAAGTGTAAAATATGCTAAATCAATACAATTTGGCTTACGAATAAATACATACAGTATGAATTCTGTTTCTGAAAACTCAGTTATTGAAGCATTTAGGCATGTTATTTGTTTAAAACACCAAAGGAAGCATGAAAAATATATTATAAGCCAAGACAATAAAGCGAAAAAAATCTTCAATTTCTGGATGTGCCTTATGTGCTATTATTCTGTTATTTCAAGTTTATATTATTTAGCATTTCAACAAAAAGATGAAACTATTAATGGATATGACATAGCGGTATGGATATGCTTTTTAATCGATTTAACCCTAAATTTTATAACAGAGTTTACTAATAAAAAAGGGGTACGAATTGCAAATCTGAAACTCATAGCGAAAAACTATGCAAAATTTTGGTTGGTTCTTGATATCATTGCTTTACTTCCGCTTGCTTATACTGGAAACCCAAATACTGAATATTTTTTAAGGCTGGTTCGTATTGGAAAACTAAAACGAATACTGAACTTAGTGGAAAAAGATCTGATTATTGAGAAAATTAGTGAAATGGTTTATAAAAGTTCAGGTAAAAAGAAAAAAAGATTGAGGGTGTTTATTACATATGCATGGGAAATTTTTAAAAAACTACTTCGAATGCTGTTTTTTACATATATAGTTGCTTGTTTGTGGTATTATTTTGTAGATTTTATAAGAAGAAAATATAATCCTGATAAAAATTTTATAGATTACTTCAATTTGGATGAAGAGGAGGTAAATAAGAAATTCATCAAGACTTGGTATTATATATTCACAACACTTGCTACGGTTGGTTTTGGAGATTTTTACGCGGTTAACAAATACGAAATGGCTTTATCATTTGTTATCTTAATATTAGGCTCCACTTATTTCGCGTTTGTTATGGGAGATATTGTAGCTGTATGCAATCTTCTTGGTGATTTAGATGGCGATGCTAAAAAAAGAATAACTTTAGAAATGTGGATTAGTTTTATTGAAAGAGAATACCGGGTTATCCCAATATCTTTAAAGGAAAAAATAGTACTGCACTATTCAAATTTTTGGAAAAACGATAGATTGGCTAGTATTTTAAACAGTTCTCAGGAAATGCATTTTAGATTATATGAAATATCTGATCCATTTTATGCTGATTTGCCTTCAAGACTAAAGAAAAACATTATCGATTACATTTTTTCAGATATTTTTTACAAATTTAAGTTTTTTTTCAGGGTCTTTTATTCTATAAGATTGGAAATTGCTAGGTTTCTCCAACCAAGAATTTTTCCGAAAAATACTGTGATACTCGAATATGGAAGTTATGCTAAAGAAGTTATCTTTGCTAATTCGGGGGATGTTATAATGGGTATAAAAAATGAAGATGGAAAATATACTGAATTACTTAAAATAAGTTCTGGGTTTACAATAGGAGATGATTTTTTGTTAAGAAATATAGAAGCTTTTGTTGAATTTAGGGCAAAAAGCAATGTAAAGGCATTTGCTTTACCAGGTTTTGTCCTTCAAGAAGTTCAGAAAGAATTTAAAATTCAAGTAGATGATTATTTAACAGAAAAAAATTCAGTTTATAGTGCTATTTTTCAGAATGCTAATATAAACTTAGATTTTCATAGAACTGAAACTAACGAAAAAGAAATAAATAAAGAAAAAGAGAGCCTTTTAAATAAATCATTATATTTAGATATTAAAAACGCTGACCTGATAAACGAAACTAGGGAAGAGAAATTAGCATTGAGCAATGAATTAACCCGTATTAATTTTATGATATCAGGCAGTAATACAAAGAGGAAAAACATAATATCTGATTTAAAAGAAAAACTTTTAGGTACACTTGAACTAATTAAAAGCCTAAAACTAGACAATCAAACTAACTTGTAAAATTATAATATTTACAGGAATTATAATATCATATAAAGTTTCGCATTTAATTAAGAAAATTAAATACTTAACATGAATTAATTTTAGAATTTATTAAGTTTGAAATAATAAGAATAAGTTATTATGACTAATATTGATGATTATTAAGAATTAAACTTTACTGTAGAGTATAATCCTTTTAATACTTTAGTAAAACCAAAGGTAAATAAAAAAATAAACTGAAGATACCTTGATAGTATATGTATTGGCTCTAATAAATAATGTTATGATTTTTTAACCTAAAAAAAAAAAAATCTATTAATATATATTAATATTCTTATAAAACTAAAACTAAAAATAAACTATTTAGATTTCTTGAATGACTTTCTTATTAAAACCATACCAAAAAAATATAATACATCAAATTCAAAGATAATAATCCAATATAATTATAATTTCTTTTCTTCTTATCAAATCTTTACAATAATCATTACAAATTCTTATATCTTAAAAACCATAACAATTTAACATACTTGAATCAAATAAAACAAAAAATCACAAAAATACTTTAAAATCAACACCATAAATGTTTAATCTGAGAAGGATTGCTTTAGCTCAAATGAATTCTTCAACAAACCCCCTACAAAACTTTGAGCAAGCAGAAAAATTTACCCACGCAGCTAAAGAACAACAAGCAAAGATAATTTTTTTCCCAGAAAATTTTAATTTCATGGGAAGATTAGGAGACAGTTTAAAACAAGCTCAGAGTTTAGAAGGTGAATACATGACTAAATATAAATCTCTAGCAAAAGCATGTAATATTTGGATGTCATTAGGAGGATTTCAAGAACTTGGTCCATCTGCTGAAAAACACTACAACACTCATGTGATAATTGACAATTTTGGTGAAATTAAAGCAACATATAGAAAAATTCATCTTTTTGATGTGAAACTCTCTGAAAAAACTCAAATTTTTGAAAGTCGCTTTGTCCAACCTGGTTCTTCAATAACTCCTCCATTAGATTCACCTATCGGTAAACTAGGGCTTTCTGTTTGTTATGATTTACGTTTTCCTGAACTTTATAGAAAACTTAGTTTACAAGGTGCTGAAATATTATTAATCCCTGCAGCGTTTATGGAAAAAACTGGATATGCTCATTGGGAAGTTCTTTTACGTGCTCGAGCTATTGAAAATGGATGCTTTGTTATTGCAAGCGCCCAAGATGGAACTCATGAAGGTGGAAGGGTAAGTTATGGACATACATGTGTGATAGATCCTTGGGGAATGATAATAGCTCAAGCTAGTGAAGAAACTAGGCTTTTGATTACTGATATAGATTTGGGAATGATAGCAAAATCTAGAGAAAAAATACCAACTTTGCAGCATGTAAGACTAATTAGTCAATAGATAAACTAGTAAATCAATTCAAAATATTTTCAATACATGAATTAATTCATAATAATCTTTATAAGCAATTTTATATTTTCGACATAAAATAAAAAGTTGATATAAATATTCGTTTAGTTTATTATAATACTGATACTTATTCATAATCTGAACCATTAAGTTAAATCGCCCTTTACTACGGCTGATTTTTTTATAAAAGGAGAACGATTTGAGTTTAGTATTAGGGGAGGAGGACTTAATTCCCTTCTTGAAAGACTTCTTGGTATTAATCTTTTTGTATTCTCACCTTCTTTTTGCATCTTGTAATTATCTGAAAATTTCCCAATATCTCGATTGTTTATAGGCACTAATTCATGTTTAGAAGGACTAGAAGAATATATGTAAGGTTCTGGGCTAAGATATGCACGGGTTGGAGGACTTAATGCATCTTTAGCAATATCGCCATACCGAGATCGTTTATCAATTATTTTAAGTCTCTCTTGAGCTATGCGAGTTTCTTCCCTTCGCATCTTCCTTTCCTTTTCACGAATTTGCTCACGCCAAACTGCACCTTCAATTTTTATTACTGGTTCTTTACCCATTGGCAGAAACTTGTCATCATCTTGCTTAACTTCTATGCAAAAGGCAGTGTTAAACCCTTTATCTTTAGTTTTTTTCTTATTCTTATTTCTGATAAGTTCTTCATATCTATAAATTTCTTTTTCAGGTGTTGAATCTGGCTTTAGAAGATTTTTTTTTTCAAGTTCATGCTTTGCACGTATTAAATCTTTAAACTTTCTTCGTTCTTCATCATCATCATCATTCATTTCATCATTCATTTAAATATAAAATATAACATGATCTTATAATTCAGATAAAGTTTACTATATACAATTTTACTATACAAAACATATAAATTCTAATAAATAACACAACACAATTTCTTTATTTCTTCTAATAAAATATTTTTCATTAGTATAAGTATTTTTCTTTACTCAAATTAAAATATTCTCAGAATTATTCTAATAAGAAATCTTTGACATATTTTTTGAAAATGGCTAGTCCTCGACCGCAAACCAATCAGAGAAAGAAGGATACTAAAGAACCTTATAGCGCTAATACTCGTGATAAAGCTCAAGCTGCAAAAGACTATATCGAAAGAAAATACTCAAAACTGAAAAAAAATGAAAAGACAAGAAATGAGGATTGGGATGATTTGAAAAAAACTATGGAGGATTTAAACCTTTCATCAAATGAACAAGAAATGATTAAAAAAAAAATCATACATCGTGAAGCTGAGCTTATGAGAAAACGTCGTCAGAAAATTACAGTTCATGACTTTGATCCAATAAAAATAATCGGCAAAGGAGCTTTCGGTGAAGTCCGTGTTGTAAGGTATAAATCAACTGGAGAAATTTTTGCTATGAAAAAGCTAAACAAAACAGAGATGCTTTATAAAAATCAAGTCCAACATGTTAAAGCTGAAAGAAATGTTTTGGCCACTGTTGAAAATCCATGGATAGTTGAATTAAAATTCTCTTTTCAAGACGACAGAAACCTTTATTTAGTTATGGAGTATTTAGGAGGAGGGGATTTAATGACTTTATTGATAAGGAAAAATATTCTTACAGAGGTTGAAGCGAAATTTTACATAGCAGAATGCATTCTTGCTATAGAATCAATCCACAAAATGAATTATATCCATAGAGATATTAAACCAGATAATATATTAATCGACAATACAGGACATATAAAAATTTCTGATTTCGGCTTATCAAAAATGGCTGAAATTTCACCAATTAACGAAGTTCTTGACAAATTAGAAGAAGATGCAAGACATAAGCAGAAAATCGAACAAAGAGCAGAATTTAGAAGAAATAGAAAATTAGCTTATTCTACAGTAGGAACCCCAGATTATATTGCCCCTGAGATTTTTAGTAGAACTGGATATAATGAAACTGTAGATTGGTGGTCTATAGGAGTTATTTTATATGAAATGCTTGTTGGTTACCCACCTTTTTATGCAGAAAAACCAGCGGATATATGCCATAAAATATTGTCTTGGCAAAAATATTTTGTTATTCCAAGAGATGCAAGACTTAGTCCACAAGCAACTGATCTTATTCGTAGATTAGTTTGTGAATCACCTATTCGTCTTGGGGGTGGAGGATCTTCTGAAATAAAGGCTCATCCTTTTTTTAATGGAGTTGATTGGAGAAATCTGAGAAAATCTACAGCTCCTTATATACCACAATTAGCAAGCGATATTGATACTAGTAATTTTGATCAATTTGAAGAAACGGAACCATTTTATCCACTACCTACAAAAAAAAAATCGAGAAAAGATCCTAATTTCGTTGGGTATACTTTTAAAAGAGATGATGAACTGCAAAGAAATGGAATTGTATTAGCCATGGAAGAACTTGAAGAAGTCAAATCGATATTAGGGAAAAACGAGAAATACATACCGAATTAATATTTATACTCGTTTTTTTTTATTAGATTTCAATATCATATTTTTTAAGATAAAGCTAAGAATGCTTGGAGATTTTTTTTTTTTTCTTTTTTTATTCCAAAAATTTAAGTGAAAAGTACTGGACGGATATTTGTGTTAAAATCTTATCTTACCTTATGGCTTTTATTACACACTTCTTCCTCACCTCTTTAGAGTATTATGCAATTAGTGTAAAGGTATTAATATTTTGGCAATTAGTGAATGATTAATATTTATTCAGTTTATTTTGCGGCATCTATGCAAATAATTAAATCAAGAAATTGAAAGATATTAATAATTTTATTATAAAAAAAGATTTTATCATCGCTTAGTGCATTATGATATCTAAACAACGATACCAAATTCAAAATAAAAATATTTCAAATAATTTCTGTTAATAATGACTGGGTTAATTAAAAATTAGTTTCATTTCTTATTAAATAAGATTCAAGTAAGTGCTGAGTATGAGTAAAAATTATTGATATAAAAGACAAAAACATTTTTTTAGATATTTAACAGTTAAATTACACATTTACTTATTTTTTGAAAAAAGACAGAAAAGAACTTAACTTCAGATGCAAAAAAAAAATGTTTTATGTTTAAAGTTAAAAATTGATCAAGTGAAAACTGTTAAATATCATAAAATACTACGTAAATCCCAGATCAAATATTTATACAGACCTTTGGCGTGGTTAATCAAAACTAAAAAATTAGGAAGAATTTAATTATGTTCATAGAACAGTGAATCACATTAAATATTTTAAAATTCAATGATAGGAGTTAATATTAATACTATTGAAGGTTATGGGACAAAGCAAAGACCTGTATTCTTCCACAAAGCAAAACAAAAAAATATCACTAGGTTAAATAATTATGGTATTTAGGTTAGAGAAATTTAAAATCAGTCCACTTTTATGATATCTTCAAAAATTTAAAAGATTAACATGAAATTGCATTTTTTTAATAAACTTTTGTTTACAACATACTTTATCATAACTAACCAAAAGACTTCCCAGTAATTAGAATAAATATTTTTTAATCAAGTCAGTGTTATAAGTTAAAAGGGTTAAAATCATTCATAGTATATTTTAACATTAGCATTTAGGTCAATATAATATAATGGAAAATGAAAAAACACCAACAAGGTACTTTGAGAAGAAGCTTGAAGAAAGAAAATCAGTTCGTACAATTGAAGTAGCATCAGTTAGTTCATCAGAATGCTATGAAATTTCACCTTATTCAATCCGCCACGATGACGGCTTTGATTTACAACAGATAATTTTTGGTTCAATTTTATGTATTTTGGGTGTTCTAATTCTTGGAGTTGGAGTTGAAAAAAAATTTAAAAACAATTCATTTGAGGGTTCACGCTACTGGATAAGTTGTCTAATATTTCTAGCATTAGGTATTTATGTCTTATATAAGACAATACAAGCAAAGTATCGACTTCTAGATAATTACTCCTAGTTATCTTAGTGTTAGAATAAATATAATAGGATGGTTAAAGATCCCAGTTTCAATTTTATAAAAGATTATGAATACTTAAGACTGACTAATCAAGAAACAATAAATTTTTATTAGTGAAACCTCAATTGTTAAATAGAATATATAAATACCTTATAAAGGGAAATAATAATGATTCCAATCAATGCCCATTCTCAAGCATCCTTCAGCCCTCAAAGTTTCGCATTTTTCTTCAATATCGCTTAAACTAGCAGAATCTCCAATAAAATCTTTAATATCAACAATTTTCACTCCTTTCGTCGAATTGTTAGGATTTAATATTTTAATAGCATGTATAATATCATCTTTCAAATCTTTTCGTCCTCCTCCATTATACTTCACATAAGCTAAAAGTACCCTAGAATAATGTTCATTCACAATACTACGACTTTGAATATTCTCAATAAACGTCCCTACTGGACAGAGTGAATCTTGAATTTGCCTCATCGAAATAATTATCCTAACATAATTATTTTCACAAAAACCAAAAAGCTTCATTCCTTTAGCAACTTCATCTTCATGTTTTTTAAAAAAAACTACAGTTAATAAACCTGTATGGTCTTGAATTTTAATTTCTGTTCTTAAAGCTGTACTTGACTGATTAATAGTCTTCCCAACTACTTCAAGATATTCTAAGTTTTTTCTATACAAACAAGCCTCTCCACCATTAGAACAAATATTTTGAACCTGAAAAAGCAAACAAGGAATTATATGCTGAGATTTCAAAGGGTCAGATTTCCAATTTCCCGCGTTTTTGTTTGAAATATCTGTCATGTTTTATAAACTAATAAAATTCATTAAATTATTATCGCCTTTTAAGCCTTGATGCAATATTAGGATCTGTTGAACTTGAATATATCTGTCGATCAATATTTGTATTTTCTAACAGTGCGTTTGGCATTTCTTTTTTATACCTTTCAAGACTAGGTCTATTTAGATAAGGGTCTACAATTGGCTTATATGCAATATATCCGAATTGATAATGTATTACAAATATTCCATAAAGAGTAGCTGCAGTTAAAGTTCTCATCATGATAATCCAAATGAATAAAAAATTTATAATCCTAAATAAATGGTGATTAACATTTAGGCGAACCAGTCAGCTAAAAAGAACCAAAAAGAGTCTCAATCAAAGATTTATATCTATTTCAACATTCTTTTAGGGATCAATGTAAGATATAAATAGCTCTATTATCTTATGTTTAAATTTATCTGGGCTTTTGATAGCATTGGGATAGCGAGAGTGGCAGAATTTCTTTTCTTTTGCTTAATGAACAGAGTTAGTTATATGGGAATTCGTAGTGCTTTAGAAATGGGTGTGGGTTATGAATATTATCAAGATTTATATGTGATTAACCTAGCAGTTCAAGCTTTGTGTGTCCTTTCTGACTACTTTTGGCTTATTTATGCTTGTGTTCCTCTTTATTTTGGGTATTTTGCATTTAAATACTTTTTGGTTTGGGCTAATTCAACTGGGGCTAAAGAAGAAGAAGTTGAAGATGAGGATTCTCAAAAGAAAAAGAAACAAAAGGTTAAGTATATAAAATCTAGATAATAATGTATTAGGATAAAATATGATATTATTGAAAAACTATGAATAATAAAAAATTCCATGATAACTTAAAAGACCCTGACCTTTTATATTAGTGTATCAAAAAACTTACAGTGGGAATTTTCTATTTGTGAAGTTAAAGAAATCTTTAAGTTTGAGAAGTAATAAAATAAGAGTATCGAGGAAGTGATTTTAAATGAATTTATTGAACAGAATTTATGATTAAGAAAAATTAATTTATACTATGGATCAAATGATATATAGCGCAGTATATTATAAATAAACTCAACTTTTTTTGTATGAAGTAGCACAAATTCTTTTGTCTATACAAGAAATATTCTGCTATAAAAAATGATGAATCAAAGAAAGAATAAGTCAAAATAATAAAGAAAGAATCATAAGGACTATAAAATGATTGCAAACTAGTAGTTGTATTTGATAATCTATAATAGTTTAGCACAAAGGTAATATTATAAATTCTGTTTTATTTTAGGTTAATAAAAGTATATGAAAAAAGGTTTTCCTAACATATGGAAAAACTCTAGACCACGTGATTCTTCACCAGAACAACTTTTAAAGCCTACTTGCGAAACCCCTCATAAAACTGAAGATATTATAGAAAAAGAGTTAGCCCGTTTGGAAATTGAACTAGATTCAAGTGAGATTTCAGCACTTAACTCAAAATCCTATGATTTTGAGCCATATAAAGGGTATTTGGAATCAATAGCATTACTTGTTAAACAAAAAAATCCAGTACTTGGTTTTAAAATACTACGTGGAGTTCATGGTTGGGAAAAAATTATGAAAAGAGTTTCCTATAAAACTGTGACTTCATCAGTTATCTCAAGTAAAAATTCTAAAACTTTTGCTGATTTTTCTACTCAAACAGAGGAAGAAGAAAAAAGTAATTATATGATAAGAGACCTTGAAGTTTTAAAATTTTTAAACCTTAAAAAATCAATTAAAAGAGTCAAAATTGGAAAACTAACTAAAAAACTAAATGAAATTTATGATAAACTCAAAGTGATACAAACTGACATCCCATCAATTTTTCAGAATTTTAACCTTCCAGAGATTAATATAGAAGTTTTTAGAAGTGCTGTTGAAGATGGAGATAATAAAGAGGATATCGAACAAGAAATTGAAATTTTAAAAGAGATGCAAAAAGGGTTTAAAATAATTTCTAAAATTGATAAAGAAATTCAAACAGAGGTATTTAGAAGGCCAACAAAGGAATACTATGATTATGTGAGTTTCGATACTGAAATAAGCCTTGTAAGAAAAAAAAAAGAATTTAACGATCTTTTAGATGAGAATAAAAGCTTAAAAGAAGAAGTTAAAAAACTCACCCTTAGATTAGAATCTCAACAAAAAGAAGGAAATTCTATAGCTTCACACAATAACGAAACTCAAGAAGATCATAGAAAAACTAGTATTATTCTAAAGAAAAAAGAAGAAACTCTAAAACTACAGTTAGATGTTGTTAATTCAAAGTACTTAAAAGTTCAAAATAAAATTGCCACACTGGATACCCTAGCATTTAACACAAAAATCATGTGGAAAACCGCTGAAACTAAACTTAAAGATATATCTGATGCCTGGGTTATCCAAACAGGCAAACCATTTAAATTTAAATCAGTAAATTTTAATGTATTGGCTCAAGAAGTTAAAAATAGCAAAGATATTGATGAAAATATAATCAATAAAATATCAAATGTAGTAAAATTTGTATCTGAAGATGATGATTATAAAAATGAAGTCGGTCAAATTACTGAAGAGTCACAAAAAAGTAAAGAAAATACATTGAGAAATATGAAAAATGAAAATAGTATGAACACTAAAGAAATATTATCAAACAATGCAAAGGCTCAAAAAATAACTCATGATTTAAATGATGATAAAAAACAATTTAATCAAAACAACCCTGGGAATCCTCTTGAATATTATGATGAAAAATTTTCTGAAGATGAAACTGATGAAGGAAGAGTTTTAGAATTAGTAAATCATAAAAAGAAACAGAAAAAAAAAAATCCTAGTATTGATTTTGATATAAATTGTGAAGACTCAAGTAATAATCATTTATTAAAAAGAAAACAAAAAACTAAAAAGTTTGAGCATTTAAAACAAGTTCCAGAAGAATTTAAATCCGCTACAATAACTGTACCTAGAAAGTTAAAAAAAATTCTAAATACAACTCGTCATATAAAAGAAAATCCAATAAATGACGAATCATCTGAAAATGCAATTGAAGAACCAAATGACAGTAAAGGTAAAAAACTAAAACTATCTAAAAAACATGATTTTAAAAAATCAGATCTTAAAAAATCAAAAATAGTCACCCCAATTGACCCAGATAACAATTTTTTCTCAGAAAACATAAAGAAAAAGTCTAAACTTAACTATTCAAAAAACATATCCGAAGAAATAGACATAAACAATTTCGAAAGTTATTTCGAAAGTCTACTTTGCCCTGAAGATTTTTCAACACTAAAAGCATTTATAAGTAATTTGATTCAAGATAATCACACTTCATCAAAAGCAAAAAGTGAAATACCTGAAGAAGTTAAAGCGTTAATAGATATGCCTTACGATTCTCCAAAAAGCATTTGCGAAGATATAAGAAAAATTACTGATATGACTGATAAAACTGATGAAAATCTAAAATCCTTATCTACAGATGTTCAGAAAAAACAAAAAATGCTTATTAAAAAAGTTTTTTGTGAAGAAGAATATACATCATTACCAAAAAGCACAAGAGCGCATATACAGAATTCGCTTATTGGTCATAATAGAGAATGTGAAGAAATATGTGAACATCTTAAAAGAGTTATGGCAATAAAACATAAAGTTTTTGGAATAAGATACCCTTTAAAAACCCAATTATTAAAATACAAAGACTAATAATAAAACTATAAAATTATTAAAAAATACAAACTAAGAAATTCAATTCTAAATCATAAATTAAGTTAATATTTTCTAACACTTTTTACAAAAAAAAATTATTGAATAATCCTATGTTTTAAAACCTTTAAATAACTTCAAAAATCCTTGTTTACCAACACAACTTGAAACAATAGCGATTTCTTCATCATCTTTTATAAAACTCTGGAAATCATTAGAAATATATTTGCAGCGATCACCAGAATAACTCCAACGCTGAGCTTGAGCATCGAAATCTTTAGATTTTTTTCTAACTTCATTAGATTTTTTAAATCCAGTAAAAGAATTGTCTTTTTTTTTCCTTTTAGCCTTGTTATATATTTTTACACGTGTTTTTGATATTGATCTATGTTTTGTTTGCTGTGGGCAATTTTGAGTTTTTATCTGTGGAGTTGGAGCTTGGATAAGCCTTTTCATACGTGAAAACTTGTAAGCGAAAGTTTTTTCTTTAGATAGTGTTTTCCATCGCTGGAAAATTATTCTAAATGATGCACGAAATATGTACAATAAGAATTTGATTCTTATGGTTTCCATATATATAGAAAAATTTATAAGTTTATATTTTTAGTAAGATAAAAAAATATTTTAGTACAATTTTGGTGTATAAGATTTGATTAGTATTAGGATTGGGGTTTATATTTTTTAGTATAAATATTCTTAGAATGGATGTTAAGATAGTATATTTTAAATATTTAATGAATAGTTATGGGTTTTATGTTTAAACTTTTGTATTTTAGTTTCTTTATCTAAGTTTTCAGTTAAATTTATCTTTAAACTAATTTTAGTTTTATTCTTGAGCATTTGCTTTGATTTTATGTTTTTATCTAGGAATTTAGGATATTTTTAGATGAACTTAAGATACTTGATTTATAGTTTCGACCTATTAAAATACTTTTAAAATCATCATCATATTTTTATAACTTAATAATTTGCCTTTTAAATCCATGGTGCGATAATTAGGGAAAACATTATCTAAAAAGCTTAAAAATATATTCTCTCAAAACAAATCACAAAGATTCTTAATTTTCACCCTCATAAACTAAATTAGTAAGCAATATCTTGAATAATATAAAAATTTTATAGCATTTTATAGCATAACCTAATTAACTATTTTTCTTATAATTATATTAAAATTGACAAACAACAAGTCTTTAAATATTTCAACCTTTCACAATCATTTAAATCCCATAAAAATTTCAACTATAAACTAATCTGATTAAATTCCCAACATTCATCTAATTAAAATCATATTCAAAATACATTTTTTTTACATCTTTACATTCTGTTAAAAAATACCACATTTTCCGTTCTGAACATAATCCACCTGATATAATTCTTATATCACAGTTTCTTAATTGATATCCAAACAGTATTTCGCTTTTAATCTTCCTTTTACATTATGTCCCTATACAATATTTTCATTCTTTTACAGCTTTAAATCTGATAAACAATTTATGTTTATCAAAAACAATATCATATAAATCATGTACAGCACATATCTTAATTAATGGTCAAAGAATACTAATATATAATGCGAACCAGAAAGTACAATAGCCACGGTCCTACTTCATTTCTCAAAAATACTTACGAAATATTATGCCTTGAATCTTTAAATAGCATTGTCACATGGACAGAAGATGGAGGAAGTTTTGTAATATACGATATATTCAATTTTACAAATACTGTTTTGCCGAAGTATTTCAAGCATAGCAATCTATCTAGTTTTATCCGACAATTGAATATGTATGGTTTTCACAAGACAAAAGATGATGATAATCAAGTACTTCAGTTTTCACATCCTCTGTTTCAAAAAGATCGAAAACACTTATTAAAAGAAATCCACAGGAAGTCTGGTGATTCATTAGGATTATTGAATAAAGAAGGAATTTCAGTCCTTGCCGAAAGACTGCAGAAATTCCAGTTTCAGCAACATACAATGGAAGCTATGCTTGAGAATCTTGAAAATCAGTATAGCCAAGTTCTTGAACAAAATCAGGTTTTATTGTCTGAGCTTTTTCAAAGCAAGCAGAGGGAAAAACAAATAGAGCTTTTCTTGCAAAATTTCGCTCAACAGACAAAAGAAGAGGTTCAAAATATGGAAGAACACGAGGATAGCTCTATGTTGTGGAATATTGAACCTCAGTATCCTGGAGAAGAACTGTCTGAAGAAGACTATGAAAAAGGGAGCCATAATGATGACCTCAAAGAAGAATATTCCAATGATTAGTTCAAATATAAATTTGGTTGATTTAAGTAAATTTAATCTGCTCTAAAGTTTTACTCAATATAAAAGTCTGAGGCTGATTTTTTATTTTTCAGAGTAGGATAAAGGTGTGAATAAAGATAAGAAGGTATTTTAGGTTTAAATAAATAATATTAAGAGGTTTAAGTGGACTTTTAAGCCTGATTTTAGGTATTCTTGAAAGAATGTTACTGGTAAAACTATACAGTAAGAAGAAAGGTTTACTTGGCGATTTTTTTAGTATCCATGAATTATAAGATTTATTACAAGAAAAATATTCACTGAAGACTTATGAGTGTTTGCTATTAAGATATGTGAAATAATTGCAAGTTTTATACCTTTTTCAGAGAATAATTCAAACTTTTTACAAAATCCACCAAATACGAAAACAACACAATTTAGCATTATAAAAACCTAAAATACACACATTCAAAAGCAAACACAAAAATCGCCGCTGTTAAGTCACACCCAAATCTAATATTTTTTCTATAAGCAACTTAAACCTAGTTATCTAAAGTTAATCCATACTACATTAAGAAACCCGAAGCATAAAAACTAAATCATTATAGCGATATTGATGAATTATTCAAATAAATTTGTTTAAATAAGAAACTTTCAAAAATATGCATGTTAATTCTCTTCATAACACTTCCTAAACCTACTTTACTATGAAAACTTAGTTGCCAAAAATTCCTAGTGGCAAAAAAAAAATTTACACAACAGAAATCCTCAACTTTATAAGACAAAACTTTTAGAAGCAGAGACAAAAAATATATAATATCATAATAAATGGCTATTAATCCGTCACGCAACGGCATAGTATACTCAAACGATACCTATAATTCACCTCTTGAAAACAAGTAATTTCAATATAGCTATTCAGCTAAAAAAGAAGCTCAAGATGTGATTCAAAATATTTTATGTCAAGACATTGTTGACATCATAGAATTAAAAAAGGTCAGTTGGCAGGGGCTAGAATGCCCTATGACAAGAGCACAGATATGGAGACTTATCCTAGGCTACGAAAACCCTGACAAACAGAATAGATCCGAAGAACTCCAAGCAAAACGTGCAGAATATTTGGAAAAACTTAAGTCTTTGCAAGTTTCTTCTAGAAAAGTAAAACCCTTCAAAATAATTCTCAATTCATTTCCGAAGCACGATTTATTCAAAAACAAAGTTGTACAGAACTCGCTTACGCAACTAATTGCTTTGATTTCCAAAGATGAGAAACTTAAAAAAAAATCAACTCCATCTATGGTCATTCCCTTTTTCATTGTATTTCTCTCAGAGTTTTACCCAGTAGATTTAGAAACCCTTGAAGTTCATGATGAAGGACCACAGAAATCATATATAAGCATAGTAGAAGCTGATACTTACTGGTGTGCAAGTATTTTTCTTAGGACGTATTTGCATAAGAAAAAAGCACAGCTATGCGAAAGCGTTATAAAAGCATTAGAAAAATTTGATTCTGCTGTGCTTTTTCATATGAATGTTGAAGGAATTCGTATGTCTTTTCTCAATCGTTGGGTTAAATACCTTTTTTTGAAAGACTTTCCTCTTCATATTTGTTTGAGGATTTTTGACGAACTCATTACGAATAAGAACTCTAAAGTCCTGATAACTAAGTGTAGCAATGATGTACTTCAAAATAATTTCATTGTATGCCTTGCTTGTGCACTTTTCTCAATATTTAGAAACCAGATCTTAATGAGCTCAGGACCTCAACTTGAAGATATTGTGGCAAGACTTCCTACAGAATCCTGGGGCGAAATTGAAATACTTATTCTTGTATCTCAGGCTTATTTATATCAATCTATACTAGACTAGCAGATTTGAATAAAACTTAGTGTTTTTTAGAGATAGTTAAATATGAAATATTTTGCTTATGTTTTTTTCAATTGAAATTTTATGTTTGGATATTGGGTTGATAGTAAAATTTTATTTGGAAACTGATAAATTAGCTTTTGGTTTATTGAATTTGATTTTTTGGTTTTTAAGTATTTTGTTATATTTAGATTAATTTTTAAAAGGCTAGAATTATTATAAACATTTGTTAATTGGCATAATTTTATTTAGAGTTTAATTTTTATCTTTTTATGCATATTTAGATTTAATCATCATCTAAATTATATTCCAACTATTAAAGTAATCCTAATTAGTAATTAAAACATTTTATCAAATTATTTCTTGGCTAATCATAAAACTTTTCGGAGAGTTTTTATTGAATCTAAAGCTCCAATTAGTAGGGTTGCTATTTCTAAACATTTTATTCTTTTTCAAAACATGTATGTTCATAACTTCTTCTCCAGATTTACTATCTGTTTTTATTTTTTTTGATCTTCCTAAAGGTTGCATTTGTGCAAGAAGGAGACTAAGCATTTCATTTTTTTTATTATTTCGTCTTTTAGCATATGAAATATTTAAACTTTGGCTTTCGCATTCTTCTAATTTGGTTTCAACTTTTTCATTTTTTTTAAAAGATTTTTTATAGCAACGTTGATAGTTTGATTGTAACTCATTACCAGCACAACAAGAAGTTGGCCTTTTATGATATACAGGCCTTGATTTAGGTACTGAAGTGCATATTCTTTGTGAATTTATGTATTCCCCATCGTTAGTAAATGAATTTTCTCTATTTTCCTTTTTAAAGCTACTATCAAAAGTCAAATTAATAAGCTTATCTTCATCATCTGAAAAGTTTTTCACTATTTTCTTTTTTAAATCTTGACTTATAAGCGATTTTTTATTTTTTTCACATGAATACCTCCCAGTTTCATTGATTTTCCTAACCAAAAGATTTTTTTCTCCTAATGTTTCTTCTAAAAAAAGTTTTTTATAAGGAGATGTAGCTCTATCTTTGATAATTTTTGTAATGCTTTGTATGCTGTATTCATGTATTGAATTCCTTAAAGTTTTATCAGTGTTAATAATTTCTTGTGATTCTACACTATTCAGTCTTTTTGAAAAATCATATTTCGATATTATAAACATTTTAGCATCTTTTGATACACATATACAAGTAGAAGTATAATTCAAATTATCTAAATCATGTATTCCTACAAATTCTCCTTGGCTTATAATACTAATATCAGCTTTATGGTTTTGATATTTTTTCAAATGTATCGTTCCTTTTGTTATTGGTTCACTTTGATCAATAACACTAATTTTAATATTTTTCGACAATTTTACCTCACCTTCTCTTATTAAAAAAATATTTTCCATAGGTTGGCCTTCTTTATATAGTATTTGGCCTTTTTTGTAAGTTTTTTCATCAAAGCAATAACTGATTTTTAAAATAGACCCTTTAGTCCAAGATTTAAATAAAGTATGAGTCTGCAGAAAATCTATAAGCTCTATACGCTTCTGTTTTAGTAAAGATGCTAAAATTCTATTGTAACTTAACTTGTCTAAGACTGCTAAATGACAGTCTGTTTTTGTTATTATTGTTGCTGCTCGAGGTCTTCGGTCAGTTAGAGCTAATTCACCAAATCCTGCTCCATCTTTATAGATTAGTACTTCTTTTAATACAGTTTCTCCTTTTTCTTTTACTACAACTTGTACACTAGCTTCTCCTTTTATTATAATGAAAAATTTATCCCCGAATTCTCCTTCTCGAAAAATGTATCTTCCCTTTTCAACAAATTCGTAAGTT
Source organism: Stentor coeruleus (assembly GCA_001970955.1). Lineage (NCBI taxonomy): Eukaryota > Ciliophora > Heterotrichea > Heterotrichida > Stentoridae > Stentor > Stentor coeruleus. The sequence continues at coordinate 30,270 of MPUH01000260.1, read as the reverse complement.
AAATGAATGCAAACTTCTTTAAATATTGATTTGAAGTGCTTGAGAGAATCGAAAAATTTTACGTTCAAGATTAATGAAGTGATGATCTTAACATCAGCGTTGTTTCTTTCAGAAGTTAGTTTGCTTAGGGCTGATTTTATGGTAGATAGTTTAGAATCCATTTTCTCTGAAAGTATATATGATGATTTTGTAGTNTAGGGCTGATTTTATGGTAGATAGTTTAGAATCCATTTTCTCTGAAAGTATATATGATGATTTTGTAGTAAGATCATATATGCTATGGATGATTTTTCTTAGAAATTGTTAAGATTTAGATGTAAATTAAAGTGAGTNAAGATCATATATGCTATGGATGATTTTTCTTAGAAATTGTTAAGATTTAGATGTAAATTAAAGATATGTGTTATAATCAGAAGCTCCTGTTGATTTTCTTAGTTTAAGGATTTATGTAGTTTATTTCAAATTCATATCGATTTCCTTTTAAAATTCAAACTTGCTAAATCTAAACTAAATTTTATTCTATTAGTTATAGCTTTGCAATTAAAAATTTCATTATATTATCTTAAAATCTAAAACTATTGAGGTTTGCATACTATATTTGCGCACTGTTCAGCATGCACATCTGATATTATTCCTAAAATAGTGTTTAAGTCAGTTTTTATGCTTTGAATATCAATTGAAATTTGTTTGATTGGTTCTCCTTTCCATTCGCCATCAAGACCTAAAAGACCTTTTAATGTTAATTCCTTGCCTGCAACAAAATCTTCTAAAATCCTTGCAAGTTTGTTCATTTCCCTTCGGATTTTATTTATGTCTTGAGAAAAATACATCAAAGAACCTGGTTGAATTTCTGTTTTAAGTTTATGATTTTCTTCTTTAAGAGCTTTGCTTTCTTTAGCTTGCTTTTCCAAAGAATCTTCCAATTCTTGTATTTGGTTCAAAAGTATTTCACACTCTTCTTTTCTAAGACAATTTTCATGATTATCTTGATCTTGCAATAAAGTCTTATTTTCTTTAATAACTGCATCAATCTTTCTTTCACTTTCTATGATTTTTTGATTAAGTTCACTTACTTCTAATTCTAGTTGAGAAATTTTATTCTCTTTTTCCACAATTGTATCAAGCAGTCGATCGCTTTCGCTTTTTTCAGCAGCTAATTCTTTAAAATATTTAAGTTGGTTTTCAAGCTTTCTTATATCATCATTCCTTTTAATAAGCTCCTTTTCCCAGTTTTCTGGGATCTTAAGTGATGCAAGTCTTTTATTTTCCTCTTCCAAAAGTTGAATTCTTTTTTCCTGGATTTGTATTTTTTGTTTGAGATAATAAGTATAGTCTTTAGGTTTAGACTCTTTTTTATCAGAATAACATTGAGAAACTTCATCGAATGAGAGAATTTTTGATGGCATTGGTGAGGTTGTTGGGGTTGAATTTGGGGACTTATATTGCCTACTTCTAGGGGGAAGTAAGTTAATAGAACGGGAAACTCCTGGGGAATGAACTCTTGATGCATAAGAAATTGGTGATGATGAACCTATTGAAGCATATACTTCATGTTTTGTTCTATGGGGATTATTTATCATTTATTATCAATGCTATTCTTGATAAAAATATCTTTTCAGTATAAATTCTTCAAGAATATGAATAGGGTTTTTATTTTTAAATATCTGAATTTTGAGTTTTAGCTAAAACTTTGTATGAAAGCATGGATTAAAAAGTTTTGCTGATAACATCAGGGAAAGTGGTTCAATATCATATTTTATTTAAAAATGTGGAGTGGGTTAAAGAACATTTTTAAAAATAAGTAAAATTTGAATTTATTCTAATAATAAGATATACAAATATCTTATTCAGTAATCACTATCAGAAAAAAAAAATTCATAATAGTTAATAATTAATAACATAAAACATCCTATAACAAAACCAATTTAAAATGCTAGATAATTAAACTTAATTAAGTTTAACTGCATATTCTATGCAAAGCAGTAATTAGATTTTCATAAACAGCATTTTCTATTCTCATATACTCACTAGAAAATGTATAAATTTTCTTCCTCGGAGAATCTAAATTGCTAGTTGAATTTCCCTCACTTGCAAGAGTTTCCTCTTCACACATAAAATTTCTTTCATTATCACTCTCTTTTTTAATTTTAACTGAAAAAGTGCTTATAACACTATCAGCAAACTCTTTAATAACTTCCTGGCTGGGTATATTATTTTCAGGTTTGAAGCATATTCCTAAATAATCAATACGCTTTACAGGCAAATCAACATATCGACCTTCACATTTGAAATCATTTTTACTATTTTACTTTTACCATCCCATGCATTTGCAGATTTCTGAACATAAAATTCCAGCTTGATAACATTCACAATATTTTTTTAAACAACCAGTTCTTTTACAAGCACAACCTTTTGAATGACGAGTCAAATCTTTTGAAAGACTAAGTGGGGATAAAGGTGAAATTTTTGGTCTAAATGCTTGTGGGTTTCTTTCAAGTATTCCTTGGATTGCTTCTTTGCGAAAATTCTATTTATTAATTACTTCGCTTGATGAATTGTTGTGACAATTGATACAATTACAATTGTTGCAATACTCACCATGTGCAAAGCATTCACAATAAAGCTTAAGGCATTTTGAATTTTTACAATTGCAACTCCTTTTGGAAGGTTTATTCAACCCTTGTGATGAGCTGAAGAAGTTGGGTGATGATGGCTTACCTTCTTGCATTTAAAAATTACAATGACCCATGATTATTAAGCATTGCTGAGCGGTATAAGATATTATAAAATAATTATTTTACTATATAGTTATTTATATAAGAAATATTAGAGAGACATGAAATAGAAAACGAACTTAAAAAATATGCGAATGGGGAAACTAATTTTTTTTCATTATTGTATATCTTTTATGGAATGAAATATTTGAAAAAACACTTAGAGAAAAACATGACAAACAAAAATAATCCAGATCGACAGAAGAAAAAAAATTTATCATGAAAATATACTATAATAGAAGAAAATTAACAAGGGATAGACAATAGTAAAGCGATAATTCCTAACTAATAAGAACTATTAAATTATTAGTTATAATATTTATAGTAATAATATTATCAAATGATAAAAGATTTTTATATTCAAGTAATTGATCGAATTTAATTTGGTGTCTTAATACAATTTATCTTGCGAGTTTATTATTATTATGGAAAAAGATTGCTTTTTAGATGGTAAGGGACCATTAAAAGTTTCTGATCTAGAATTAGAAAAAATCGGACATGCGATAGAAGATTCTCCTCAGCCAGAAAACACAAGTTTCATTGAAAAAGACGTTGGGACCTTTGAAGAGCTTTTAGGAGAAGGATTTCAATACACTGGTAAGTTTAGCTCTCCTATTGAAAAGCCTTTTCTCAAAAGTCATTCAAAAGCAACTTCAAGCATATTCAGCTTAAACTCAAAGCCTTTCCACAAGGAATCTAAAAGCCAAAAATTCATTAACACCGATTTCACAAATACTTCTCAAAACTTCCAGATTTCTCATTATAATCAAAACTCAACCAAATTAAGCCAATATCCAAACAGAACACCACAAGCAAAAAGTATATCTTACAATAAATACCTTGAACTCCAAGAAGAAAATTTAATATTAAAAAAACAATTATCCCGACAACAAGATCTTCTTCAAAGAAAAGACTCAATACTAAACCAAACAATAGAAGGCTATGAAAAAAGGATTCGAGCATTAGAAAATATTAATCACAGTTTGATACAGAAAATGAATCAATTAAAAGGGCAAAGATTTTTAAAAAGAACAACAAGATCGTTTTCCCCTGTATCAAGAGATAGGAAATTTCATAGTCATAAAGCATCTGTGTATGAAAATTTACTTGAAAGTGAAAATCCAAATGAGAAAAAAAGACAGATTGTATATCCAAATGGAGTTAAATGTGAAATATACCCTAATGGATATAAGGTAACATATTATACTAATAGAGATATAAAACAAGAATATCCTGATGGAAAACAAGTTTATTTTTTTGCTTCTGAACAAACTACAAAAATAACATATCCTGATGGTCTTAAAGAAATAACTTTTCGTAGTGGTCAGAAAGAAAAATACTTTCCTGATGGGACTAAGGAAATTAAATATACTGATGGAACTTTAAAATGTGTTTTCCCTGGAGGTGATGAACAAACTGTCCTACCAAATGGGACTATTGAGAAACTTGATTATCGTGGAATTAAAACAATTATGCATAAAGATGGAAGAAAGGAAACTATTTTTTACAACTTCACGAAATCTTAATTATTGATAATTAATTATAAAGTGTATATGATTAGATTATATGTTGGAGAATATTTTAACTCCGTATCTTAAAATATACAAGTCTAACCTTATTAAAAATAATATATCAATACACAAAGTTCATTAATACCCCAACAAGCCTATAAAATTAAGGATAAATTTAATATTAATAAAAACATATAAACAATATAATCTATTTTTAGCTTAACTCAAATTATACCATAAATTTTAAAAACAAATTATCTTATAACACACAAACAACAACATAAAATCCTAATAAAAAAAAGCATTCATACCTTTTCATAACACATCCTACAAGATAATTAAAATTTTATAAACAACAATCAACATAAAAAATCAATCTCTGACCAAAATCAAAGGATTTAAAAATGTCAAAATCTGTTGTGTCACCAGAAAAAGGGTTTAATCGTATGCATTCCAGAGATCTTATATTCAATTCCTTAGCGCAAACTTTTACAACAGGTCACAACGAAAGCATAGTTGAAGAAGTTAATGATTATTCTTATTTACAACGAATGTTTGGAGATACAAGATTAAATAACCTAAGAATGTGGGCAGTGATATTAATAGTAGCTTTTGGGACGAGTATTATTGCAGCAATTATTGACATTTCAGCTTATAATATCGGATATTACAAGAAAATCTTTTGCCAGAGTCTAGAAAACAAATATCTCGGTTTCTTAGCATGGACTGTAATTTCTATTATTTTTGTGTGTATTGGAACATCTCTTGGGTATTTTTTAAACCCTGACGTTGATGGATCAGGTATTCCAGAAATAAAAGCAATAATTTCAGGGGTGGAATTACCAAGATTTTTATTGTGGAGAACGTTTTTTCTTAAAGCTTTAGGTCTAGTTTGCTGTTCTGCTTCTTTAAGTATAGGGAGAGAAGGTCCTCATATACATTTAGCTGCAATAATTGCCCATAAATGCTTGAAAATTCATACATTTAAAGGTATTGGAAAATTTAAAGCATTTTGCACTCAAATATTTCAAGCTTCAGTCACTGCTGGTGTTGCTGCTGTTATGGGAACTCCACTTGGTGCAACTTTTTTTAGTATAGAAATCACAGCAAGTTATTATGTTGTCCATACACTTATAAGTTCAATTGCTTGTGGAGTGATTTGCGCAGTGATACTCAATGTTTATCATTCTATATATTTAACTGAAGACTTTTCTCATGGCAAAAATTATGTTGATTATAATTATATAGACCTTGCTCTAGTTAGCATTCTTGGCATCTGTTGTGGAGTGCTTGGTGTAGCTTTTATCAAGACTGCTAAAACATTTACAAGGTTTAGAGCAAGAAGAGCTATACTTTTTCTTCATAAAAGATTCAGATATGCGATATTTGTTGCTATTGTATACTCAACTGCTTGTTTTTTTATCCCAACCCTTTCATATACAGCTAAGAGTGTATTTAATGAACTTATATCTGAAAAAGAATTACATAGAGATTGGTCTGATAGAACAGTTATTAATCTTTTGATTTATAGTTTTTGTAAACCTTTTGTCACAGCTCTAAGTATTTCAGTTCAAATTCCATTTGGTATTTTCTTACCAGTATTAGACAGCGGAGCTGCTTTTGGAAGAGCTTTTGGATATTTAGCAAATTATCTTGGTGGATCAGCTCATGCATCTTTTTATGCTGCTATAGGTGGAGCATCTCTTGTAGCATCATCTACACATGCCCTTTCTGCAGCTCTTATAATATTTGAACTTACAGGAGAAATTCGACATGTAGTTCCAATGATGCTTTCAGTTGTTATCTCTTGTCAAATAGCAAAAAATTTCGAATTAAATATATACGATGTTACAATCCAAACACGTAATATTCCTTTCCTCCCTGCAGTTAGAAAAGATATTTTGTATCAGCATTGCGCTAGAGAAATTATGGAACCTGTTGTTTCTCTTTGTGTTCATTCAACTTTAAAAGATCTTAAACCTTGTTTGCAATATGAAGATGGGTTTAAAATCCCTATAGTAGATTTAAGTATGTGTATTGTTGCAGAAACTAGTGCAAGGAGGATTAAAAAATACTTAGAATATTCTATTGAAACATTTACAATAGATGCGATTCAAGAGGTTAAACAAGAGATTAAATTATGGGTGAATCATCAAGAATATAATCCACCATCAATAACAACATTTCTAGGAGAAGAAATGGAGATTTTTTTATCGTCTCCTGTTGATTTTACTTCAAGATATTTTTCTTTAAATCGTGACCCATTGTCTGTTCCTGAGTCAACAAATTTGTCTAAAATCCATTACATTTTTCATATGCTTGGGCTTATGAAGATTTTTGTAACTCAGCACTCGAAACTTGTTGGGATTATAAATCGCGAAAACTTTACTGCGTATAATAAATAAATCTTATGCTTTTTGCTTTTTGATAAGAATAGATTAGATGATGTATTACATATGGATATTTTGATTTGGATTTTTTGTAGTTTTATGAGCAGAGATAGAATGTATAGAAAATTTACATTTGAATGCATTAAGAATAAGTAAGGCATACCAAAGCAAGCCTAAATCATTGTTGATTGCCACTAAGATAGCTTTTAATTTATTGATTAAATTTCCACTAAAAATTATTTTGTTTCTTTGACTGAGTCTAAATCTAAAACAGTTTTTTGTTGTTTCCTTTATTGTATTTACGATTCTAACAAAGTTCCTTTCATGCCAACATCATATTTCTATTCTTTAATCTCTAATATTATTTACCTTTCTAAGCAAAAAAATTATAATCATCAGCAAAATCCAAATATAAATCCGAATTTTATGATTTACAAATCCAATTCGACTTAAAGTTAATTATAAGAAGTTAATATGATTATATATATAACATATTGGGATATAAAAATAGGAAGTTGTTAATTTTAGAAATCAAATAATATTTCAGGCAATTCTAATACTTATAAATCTTAATTCCCATATTTACATGAACTAAATACTAATAATTTCTAGTCATGGTAAATTATTTAGAATATTATGTCTTTTTATAGCGTTTTAAGAATCTGCCCCTTATATAATAAACTGATTAAAAAAATCAAATTTTCTATACAAGTCATTAAAGGAAATAAATTACCATATTCTTCAAAGATCCTAGCCTTAATAACGTTTTATATATTATAAAAAATAATTTTATACTAAGTCTTATAATATAATTTTGTTTGAATATGTATCATTATTTATTCCTATCGATTTTATTTAATTATACATAATAATTCTAATCATAAGCCTACAATATAATGATTTTAATCAACATATATGATTTCAAAACAATCCAATATGATGAGCCGTTATAAACTTCTTAGTACATTATTCAAATCATATGTTATCTAATATAAATGAATATTTTTCAAAAGTATGGAGGAACAGAGTTCTGGAGAGAATTTCTCAGTGCATTTTATTCAAGAATTATTTCTTCTGAAAAAATTTCCCATCGCTTTATTGGGGCAAATATAGACCATGTCAAAACCATGTTGGTTTCTATGCTTGAAATTAGTTTAGAAACTGATAATGGACTAGCAGGAGAAGGTCTTAGGGAGAGTCATAAAAATATGGGACTTTCAGATGAGGAGTTTGACGAATGGATTTCCATATATTCAAAAACGTTAAAGGATTTAGGGGTAATGAAACAAGATTCGGATTGTATAATCAATTCAGCTGAAAACTTCAGACCCTATATAGTGTCTAAGGGTAGTAGATAAATTACAAAATAGATAAAACTAAAATTAGCCTTAATTCGGTGTTTGAAATAGATTTCTGAGATTTATGTGGGGAAAAAAAACGAATTTATTACTAAACTTAGGCTTATAAAAGATTAAATACTTTTGGTTATAATAAGATTATATTTTTTATTAGAACAACATTTACCAAAATGCATATTTAAATCTGGTTTTTGGTTTTATAAGTTCTGTGAAGAAAAAAATTGGAAATTCAAATAAAGGCTAAATCATAAATGTTTTGTATGTGTTTATATCGGTTTTGTTAGTAGGTTATAGTAATTTTGTTTAAAATAATGTAGGATTTTTATTACTAATGAGGATAATAAGTCATTTTTTTAGTTAGTTGTAATTTGGATTAAATGTATATATATTCAAAATAATTTACAAAGAGTTTATTGCAGTATAAATTTTCAAATTTTACCTGATGAGAATATCTATATAGACAGACTCTTTTATAATGATTTTTATGTTTGGTCTTTTCTATTCATTTTGTAAAACTAACCAAATAATTTTCATAGTATAATACTCATTTTCTTAAACTCAAATAAAAACGAATAATATAACAGACATGGAATCTGAAGAAGTACGAAAAACGTATCCTGTTACTGAAGAAAAAAACTCTAATCAGCAGTCGAAACCTGGAGCAAGAAGAGCACCTAGAGGATCAGTTAAAGCTCTAATCGGTAAGTATGAAGATATTTACAAAGAATGCTCATCTCAAGATAGTAATGAAGTCAAAGGAATTTCTCCAACAGAAAAATCAACACAAGAAGTAACAATTCAAAATACTCAGCCTAAAAATGATTCAGTAGGAAATCGTAATCGTAAACGAGGCAGCGTAAAAAAATCAGATCTCTGGCTTAAAGATGTCAACTTTGAAATTCGTGAAGATATCACAGAAGATGTTCAGGATGATGATGATACTCTTGTGTCTCAAGATAAAATCAAAAAAGTCTTAGGGTCTGAAAAAGCTCTTCCAGATATTATTGAGAAGTCTATAGAGACTGAATCTAAACCAAATTCTCACATAAGCAGTTCTGAAGCTTTTAATGAAAAACTTCCTGATATTTGTAATAAAAATTCTGAATTAGAAGAGAAAGAACCTAAAGTTTTACCTGAAAAAAATTCTCCTATTGAGTGCGCTAAAGAAAAAAACGAAGAAAATGATGAAGAAAAAAAATCTTTTCTTGAACTGAGTCTGACATCTGAAAAACCAGAGGATAAAAGGGATATTATTGCACATGAGACTGTAGAACTTTTTGAAGAAAAAGGTAAAAATGAAAAAGAAAATGAACTTGGAGAAGCTCTGAAGAAACATAAAAAGCATCGTAGAAAAGAGGTTAATGAAAAAGAAGATAAGTTACTTGAGGAAGAGCATACTGAAGAAAAAATCAAAATTGAACCTGAAAAGTTTTCAACAGAAAATGAAGAAAGTGAATCCTTGATTTTAAGCTTGAAAAACGAAGAAAAATCTTCATCAATAAGTTACAACCTTGAAGAAGGTCATTCTCTTTCTAAATCTCGACCTTCAGAAAAGGAAGAAGATAATAAAGAAATCAATGAGCAACAAAAAAAAAAGAAAAAGAAATCTAAAAAGCATGAAAATTTTATAGATAAAGAATCAGATATTAAAGACACTTATGATGAATGTCAGGAATTAAAAATAAGTCCATCTAATAAAAATAACATACCAGAAAGTGAACAAAATCCTAAGTTGGTTGATAATGATTTATTAAAAACGCATGAGCAAACTCAAAATGAAGAAACAAAATCTCTAAATAAAAAAACAAAAAATAAAAAAAATGATGCTTCAAGTGAAGACAACGAGAAAAATTCAAGAAAAGAGCAATTTATTAAACAAGATAAAGACTCTCAAGATAAAAATTTTCAATCTAGTAATGAAAATGATGAAAAGCCTGAGATAGATTTTAAGACTGAAAAGCCAAAAATAGATAACAAGGATACAGAAAAATACATAGAAAAAAATTTTTTAGAAATAAAAGATGAAGAGATTTTATCTTATAAAAAGAATGAAGAATTTAGAAAAAATTATGAGTGTGAACCAAAAGTCAAAGAGGAAAATTATAATATTCTAAGCTATGATGAGGAAACTAAACATGAAAACAATCAAGAATGTGTTGAAAAAATAAAAGATGAGAGCTTTGAAGAAAACGATAAAGAAAAAAAAATTGAAAATTTTATTCCTCTGAAAACTGATGAAGAAAAAATTATTTCAAGCCATGATTCTATAGATTTACCCACAAATCCTTATAATGAAAAGCCTTTTAGTGAGGTAAAAGAAGAAAAGTTTATTGAAGAAAATAAATTTTCTGTAGACAAAAAGCATATATTTTCTGATGAAGATGATACTAAAACAAAGAAAAATGAAGAATTGCCTGATAACAGCCAAAAAAAGCACAAAAAGGAAAAAGCCCATGATGAAAGCAGTGAAGAGAAGAAAAAAAAAAACAAGCATCAAAAAGAAGATATTTACAAAAAGGAGAAAAAAGAAAAAGACTCAGATAATGAAAGTGATAAAGAGTTTAAAGAGAAAAAGCATATAATAAATGCCGATATTCCTAAAATAGAATCCAACCAGATAAATATAAGAAAAAACATTGAGGAAAAAAAAGAAAATCTTGTTATAGATAAAGAAATCCATATAGAAAAAGATAAACCTTTAAATGAAAAAACCAATAAAGACCTAACTCTTAAAGAAATCTCAATTGAAGAGCCTATAAAAGCTAATGAATTATCTATAGACAAAGATAAATCAATTGAAAAAGGTCCTTATATATCAAAAGGTCTGAGGAAAGATTCAGACAGTAAGAAATCTCGAGATAGAAAAAACGAAGGCAAATTCGAAGACTCATTTTCAAGAAAGCGGATAAAAAAAGGAAAACGAGATGTGGAATCACTGACAAAATCCCAAGAAAATTCCAAAATCGATGAATCTGACCAAAGTCTTTTAATTACCGATTCTAAACAAGATAAAACTGATAAAAATATTTCAGTCGACAGATTTTTTGATATTCCTAACGCAGAACAACCAGAAATATTAACCAAAACTGAACTAACTAGTTTTGAAGAGCCAAAAAGTATTAAACTTAATGAAAATTCTATTATTAGCACATCAAACAACATAACTGGGTCAAATGATCTTCCAGTCCATGAAAAAAAGCCTATTCTTGATTCTCATAATCATTTACTTGAAATGCAAAAAGATAATTTTGAATCAAACTTTACATTCGGGCAAGAAGAAGCAAAATCTCCAATTAAAGATGTGCTTAAAATAGACTATGAAAATAAAATACCCCCTGAAACAGTTGAAAACAAATATTATTCACTTATGAGTTTTGATCATGACTCAAGTTCTGATTTACTTTACAAAGATCTTCCTGATAGTCCTAATATGTTATTAGATAACCAAGAAGCTAAAAAAAATACTGATTTAGAGATTATTGAAGAAAAATCTTTAGATAGTCCTGAAAAAACTAAAACTAAAGATATTGAAAAAATTCAAACTCCAGTTTTTGCCGCAAGTTCGAAAACCCAAGAAAAAAGCCCTGCTTTTGGATATGGATTAACGAAATCTCCGGATATTGGAGGGAAAAACTTAGTTGAAGTTTTCAGTACCCCAGAAACTCATGTGAAAACAATTGTAAAAGATCAAGAAAAAATAGGCAAAAAACCTATGGAAATTATTAATACGCCAATAGCCCCATTGAAGAATATTGAAAAGCCTAAAATTAATTTCCCTTCAGTTGAAAAGCCTAAAATTAATTTCCCTTCAGTTGAAAAACCTGAGGAAGTTCCTTTTGGAAGTGTCTTGCATTTGAAAAAAACACAAGAAACTCAATTTGCTCAGAAAAAAATGCCCAATCTATCTCAGCAATCTCCTAGCAAAACAAGCCAAGAAATAGAAATAACCCCGAATATTTCGATGGAAAAAGTTACAGAAATAAACATTTCTCCTTACAAAAACTTAGAAAACCTCCCAGGAACACCAAAAGCCTCAGTTATGCAAGGGAAAAAAACTATAGAAGAAAGCAAAATTAAACCAAATATCACATCTCCAGAAAAACCAACACGCAATCTTCTCTTTCCTCCATCCCCTGTTTATAAATCAGAAAAACCCATAACAAAACCTGAAGACAAATCTTTTAAAACACCACAAAAGCCTGTCATTATTGAAGAAAAAAAACAAAAACTAGATGAAATCAAATCAAAACCTGACACAAAACCACAAAATCTCCAAAGTTTTTTCGCTCCATATTTTGATGAAAAAAACCCTGACACGCCAATTCAAAAGAAAAAAATCAGTTTAAGTATTTCAAATATTCCAAATTCATATCCTATGCCAATAGAAGATATTATAAATGAAATTGATGTTTTATGTGTTAATTGTTATGAATGTGTACCTGCAGATGAAGTAGATTTTCATTCAAAAAAATGTTTAAAGCCAATTGTCGAATCTCAGGATTTTTCACCTGCTGATATTCGTATAAGAAAGTTACTTAAAGCTATAGCTTCAAGGAAAATATTAAGTAATGGGATAAAATATAGCTATTATTGTCAATTAGAAGAGTATTGTATTGCGATATTAGAAAAGTCTATGGTATTATTTATTTAGAATTCCTATACGATAGCCGATAAGATTGATAATATTTTCAATGAATCTTTAGGGATAATAGATGGACTTCCTATTATGATCACAGCGAAAAGACTGAATAATTTACTTGAACTTAAAGGAGAGTTTACAGTTGAAATGGATAATGAAGACTTACTCAAAATGTATCAAGAAGAAGCTGAAAGACAGAAAAAAGAATTAGAAAAATGGAAACTTCGCTCAGAACTCCTCTTGCAATTAGCTGGGAATCCTGCAGGTCAAGCTTTAGAAGTAGATAGCGAAGTAGGTTCTGAACGTGGTAGTGTTATTTCCTTTTCTACTGGTTTTTCTGATTTTACTACAGATGTTGGGAATCTAGAAGATATAGAACAGGTACTACAGGCAATATCAGAAGAAGAACTCGAAAAACATTTTTATAGTTTATGTGTAAGGGCAAAATTGTCTCTTTCAAAAAACCACCCAGGTCAAAATGTATCTATTTCTGAACTTTACAAACTAGCCCAACTTAATAACATTCCAGTATCTCAATGGAGAGATTATATTAGTAGTTTTCTAGGTAATCAGTAACTACTTAACTTATCTACAATATAAGATCTTACTTATAAAAACTCACTACACCTATTTACATCTCTAACTCTAGCAATTTCTTTACTTTTCTGTTCTTCTATGTTTTTACAAACTTCATCAATTTCATTTTGCATACTAGTTTCCATTTGTTTAACAATTTCTAATATTATCGGACTTGATCCCATTTCTTTTATCTCTTCGATTTGTTTTTCATATGTTGATTTTATTTGTTGAACTCGAGTTATTTTATCTGTTATATATTTGCCCATTATATCTACTAAAGCATCTTCATATGAGTTTCGTCCTATAAATTTATCTTCATTTACTTTTATTGATACAGCTGAGGTTTTCAAACTTTTCCTAGCTTTAACCCTGTTTTCTAATTCAGACTCTTGGGATTTAATATTTGTTAAAGCTCGGCTACGGAATTCTTGTGTATCTTTGTTATTGGCTAGTATTGGAAAGTCAATAGAATTTTCTGTTTCAAAAGGATTTTTTATATCTGTTTGTGAGTCAGTTGTTTTAAGATTGTTAACATTTAAACCTGACAAAGGCTTTCTTTGTACTGATTTAACTGTTGCATTTAGTACTTTCTGAACATCTTCTCTTAACAATAAACTATGAAGACGCTTTTTATATGCGTGATATTTTGTATCTTTAGTATTTTCATAGTATTCAATTGCATTCTATATAAAAAATACTGAATACAAGTCAACAAGGGCTTTGATTGTGTCGATTTCACAGTTTTTATCAACTTGCATTTCAAGTTCTAGCAGTTGCTCTGCGAAATCTTCAGGCAAAGTTATTGATACTGGGTAAAACACACACTCCATTTAAATTACGATATCATTTAACCGACATTTAAATATTCCCATTTATCACTACTATTAAAAATTCATAAGGATACCATATAAATTAACTAGCCCGTGAAGAAGTTTTAAAAAGTTCGATATACTCATCTTTAGGCAAAAGCTTATGAGCCTTTCCTGTGCCCATTTCAAGAAAACTTGATATTGGTTTAAATGCTGATACCCATTCACCACGTGTTTTCCCATAAAGTTCAGTGCGTTTTACCTTTTCTTCAGCTTCCATTTTAAGTTTTTCTTCCTTTTGTTTGAGTTTTATTTTTTCCAAAGGCTCAGAAATTCTTTCAATTTTCGGTTGTTCTGGCTTAGGTAAACGTAATATAAAATCTGGTTTACCAACAGTTGTAGGATCGAATTCTTCACGGAATTTATGTTGATACGGTTCTGATAAAAGGTCATTATCATTTTTACTTTGCATTCTTGCAGTCTCAGTTTTAATCTTAAGGTTATCAGGAAGACTGAAATTTGTTGTAAACATAGGTTTAAGTGGTGCTTCATTTTTAGGTGGAGGTGGGGCTATTAAAACTTCTTCAAGTAAAAATGCTTCATATTTCTCAGGTACTGATATTGGAGGTTCTTTAAGTGTTTCTAAACATTCTTTTTCAGGTAAAGTATCAACCATATGTTCATTAATATTACCATTTGTTTTTTTTATAAGATCTTTGATATCGTTGTATCTTTGTTTAGCTTTAAATGTAAACTTTATATTTTCTCCTCCTACACAGAAACCATTTGTTGTTGATTCTAAAGGATTCTGTGTTTGATTTGGGCTCTGGGCTTTATTTATAACAACAGTTCCTTGAGGAATAACTCCACCTTCATTAACTACAATTTTTTCAGCCAAAACCGGAGGTTTTGGTTCAACTGCTTTAGGTATTGACTTTTGCTTAGGGATTTCTTTTTCTGCGGTTTTGAACCAAGTAATAAACTCATTCAGTTCATATCCTGTAAATGGTCCATAGCATTTCGCAAGCTCATTTATCCACTCATTTCCTTTTAACATGAGTATTTTATATTTTTTTCTCAATTTTGCATCCCCAGCGATCTCATAAGCAATTTTCCTAGCTTTTTGTTCATACATCTTAAAAGTTTGAGTTTTAGTCATACTTTGAGATAAACCAAACTTAAATGATAACCTTACAGTTATTTTATCACTGGTTACATCAACAATGACTGCAAGTTCACCAAGTTGAGAATCGAATATCATATCTTTGCATTGTAAACACACATCAATACAAATAAGCAGAATATGATAATCTCTTGGATAAGTTAAAGTTGTAGGGTTATTTATAAACCTAGCCGCTTTAACTTCAGGTAAAGACTGGGTTAATAAATTTTTAACTGCTGTAATATCTTCTGAGGTTATTTGAGTTGTCCACTTTTGCAAATCAATAACTGCTTTGCCTTCCATAAACGAAATATTTGACACTTGTTCAATAAATCCAGAAGGGTTACTTCGAGCTTTATTGATTAACTTGAACAACTTTGCATCCATTTTATAGTTTAAAGGAAATGGTCTTTACCATATATAAATGAAAGGTACAAATTCACAAGAGAACTACTGGACCCGCCCATCTTACAAAGAAAAATTTTGTCCTTTGAAAGTTAGAGAAATTATGAAGAATATTGTTGAACCCAAACTTATTGAAGAGAAATATCAAGGAAGAACTGCTATAAATCAATATACTTATGATATTGCTGAATCAGTAAGAAATGCTTTGAAAGATGAGTATACAAATAGGTTTAAGATTATGGTTCAAGTTGTTATTGGAGAAAAACAAGGACAGGGTGTGAGAATGGGATCGAAGTGCTTTTGGGATTCTGATACTGATAATGTTGCTTGGTTTAACTTTATGAATGACTCACTGTATTGTGTTGTTATTGCCTTTGCTACTTATCTTTACTAAAATAGTGATTAATTTAGTTAAGGAAATCATAGTATTTTTGAAGCGGTTGTAGGATGCGGGGTTGATGATTATGGATATTTTTGGAGCTTGGGTTGTTTGTGGTTAATAGTTTTATTGATATGATTGTTATTAGAAGGGGTTATTTTAAGAATGAGTTTGCTTTTGAGGAATGTTTAATGATTTAGACAATTTTAAAAAAATAGTTTTTTTTGTTTGTTTTTGAGATGTAATTGTATGATAAAGGCTTGATATTGCTGTTTGTATAAGAAAATAGATAAATGGAGATAATATAGTGATGATTATAGAATTACTGAAAATGGAATTAAATTAGACTAATTAGAATAGCCTATGTTTTTTATTATATAAAAATGAAACCTACCAGAATTACATAAAATTCATAGTAGTTTACATTACCGGAATTTAAATTGGAATTATAATTGGATTATTAGTTTTCACACACAAAATTTTTATGAAAACTAATATTTCTTACGTATTATCAAGAAAATACTATATTATATCATGGAGTTTTTAAATTTAGATACACAAGTAATGGTTTTGTGTATTTTTGTATGATACTATATAAAAAATTAATTTTAATGATAGGAGTTATAAGAATATCTTAAAAGTATTAAGTAAACTAAATCTAATATATTGTTTTAAGTTATTATATTCAGCGATATATCAGACAAAATTTACCACAAAAATTGAACAAGTAGATTTATCATAATAATATACTAAACACAATTGCATATTTAATCAAATAACTTGAATTAAATCATATCATTGTAATTTCCACTTAATATTTTTTTTTTGAAAACTTCAACTAAAATCTAATTCAGACATTCTCATCCATTTATTAACTTATTTTATCTTTTATTCAGATATTAATTACAGTTATTTACTAATCTACATCAATAAAATTTCAAATATCAGTAATTAATTTAAATAAAACGTAAAAATATTCAGCTCTCAAGGTTATAATAAGGTATATTCAATTTATTTTCAAAAAAAATCAGCATTTGTAACCTAAGCATAACTTAAATTATGAATTTCCATGTTTATTTCAAATGTACTTATCCTAAGATTTAGAATAATTTATTCAAAACAAAATTTTTGTTTTCATATATGTAGTTAACTGCATTTTCGAATAACCGCGAAAGTGTGTTCTCAATGCTAACAAAATTTATTAAAACCCCAGCTAAAAACTCAATGAAAAATCAGGACCTTAATTGTATGAAAACTTCTGAAAACTCCTGAAAACCATCAAATTTATTAAAGATTTAGTCACTATTTTAAAAAAAAGCAGAGATGTTTTATTAAAATTATAATATGGCACTATTCAAGCCTCTGACATCAAGCGATCAAGCTGATATTAAGGCATGGACAAATGAAGTCCATCATAGAATCCACATAAAAGCCCATCAACAATCTGAGTTTTATAGCTTTGATTTCTATCAAGAAGTACCATTTCAAATGACTGAAAAATTTATATGGGAAAAAGTGCCAAACTCTGATAAATCTAGTCTTCCAAACTCTTTGGTAAGAGCTTCACTTGCTACATGGGTGACTGAAGAGCCTTCTGGAAATCCTTTTGAAGAAATTCCTGAGATTTTAGAAGATAATGTACATTTCTCTGTTAATCAAAAAGGTTAGGCATAATTAATTTGTAAATATGTTCATATGCAAATCTTTTTATCTTTGATGAGTTTTTCCTGAAAAATTTGAAAAGCTAGTTAAAAATGCCACTTATTATAAGATTTAAAATTTAAAGTTTTAATTTATATAATCTATGAGAAGAAGAAGTTATATCAAATATCAGCATGGTTGGAGGCCTTAGATACAGATTTAGAAAATCAAAGAGTAATTTCAGAGTTATTTAAACCCTTTTCTGAAAGTCCATATAAGAAAGAATACAAATCTAAGTTTATAAAAAGATTAAAGTTATCCTTTAACCAGATTACGGATGAAACTCGAAGACTGAAAACTGTTTCATCATCAAAGAAGCTATTCAAAAACTTCTCCAGTTCTTAAAAACTAGTAATCAAAATAATAAAATTTGCGTCTACAACCACAAATTATATAAACAAAAACTTCATCTAAAACATTAAAAATTCAATTTAAACATTCTAACTTAATACAAAATTCATAAAAAAAACAATTAATAATAATAGCCTCAAGCCCTATCAATTAGCCCTTATAAAAAGTGAGTATTTTCATCTTATATTCAAGAGTATTTATAATCCTAAATAAAATCTCACTATTTATTTCAATACATACTAAAAATGCTATCTTATAAATGGTTAGTTACGCATTAGATATTGAAAACCAACGCATAGTATCGGCAATGCTAGAATTAGGGATAAGTAAAGAAGAGTTAATAACAAAGTATATTTCATATAGGAAACTTGAAGATTTCTCAGGGTTTAATGTGACTCCAGAGATACAGAAATTACGATATGAGCATTATGCAAAACTCTTAAAAAACACGGTAAACGAAATAAGAGAAATTCTTAAAAAACGCCATGTGACAATGCTCCCTGCAGAATACAAACCTACAGCTACAGCATCTGTTGAAGAAGTTACTTATGAGTCCAATAAAAATATTAGTCAAGAATTCAATCGCTTTCCACCTAAACAGCGAGAAATCCTTATAAACACACTGACGAGTTTTGATCTAATCAAACTACCTAAAAAAGAAAAACCTAAACCCCTTAAACCGAATAAGTCAGAAAAAGACCTTGCCCCAGTCATAAGTAAGAAAAATTACAAAGAAATGTTTAAAAAGCATCAAGATTTACAGATTATGAATCTGAACAACCTTAAAAAAGAGCAAAAACAACTTCAAATTGACCTTTACAACAAAACAACTAAATCTATGAAAGAACATGAATTAAGAGAAAAATTACAAGAAGATTTCAAGAAAATATTAGCTAAAGAAAGAGAAGAAATGTATATGAAAAAGAAAGAAAGTGTTGATAATAGAAAATTATCTTTTGAACAGTTGACGGATAACGACATTGCCCAAAGGCTTGAAAATTTCGATAAAAAAATCCACAAATCTGAAGAACTTCGCATTGAAGCTATTCGAAATAAAATCCAAAAAACTATCAAACTTCGTGAAGCTTCTGAAAGAGTAGAAATGAGATTTAAAGATAAAAGTAAATCTAATGAACTTGAACTTTTTAACAGATTAGTTGATAAACAGAAAAAAGTCAAAACAGCAAGAGAACGTAATGAAGAAAAAATTCATGATAAAATGCAGAAAACTAAAGAAGAGTTTGAGAAAAAACGTAACATCGCTTTAGAAAGGATTAAAAGTGCAGAAAACGACTTGTTTTTCAATGCGAAAAAAATGGAACATCAAATGAGGGTATCACAGAAAATTGTTCAGGACAGGAAAAAAAAGATGTCTGAAGATTTTCAGATGAAAAAAGAACTAAACAAGCTTAAAGACTATGAATGTCTTTTAAAGGTGCAAAGGGCAAAAAGAAGATTTGTAAAGGATATTTAGGACTATAAAATGTCGAAGAATCTTGAAAAAACCTTGGAGAAATATGATAAAATTAAAGAAATGCAATTAGCAAAAGAAAAAGAAGTTTACAGCAATAGAGATTCAGCTATCAAAGCTATGATAGAAAAAGAAAAACTTCTTGAAGCTGTTGCGGTTATTTGGAAATCTCCAAGATCGAAGACTGCCCAAGAAAAAATCAAATCACTAAACATCAGATCAATAGAAGCATCGATTTTAGGAGAAGATAATAATTAACCATTAACAGGATATTGATAATCCACTCTATAACTAAAAATATTAAAATCCTAATTCTTATCATAAAAAAAAATCTAAACCCATTTATTTTTAAAAAGTTTTATTTCTATTTCAAATATGCTAATATTCGTCTGGGAAGTCCACATGAGCTTGTAAATGGGCAAATGATGGGAAAGTTTTTGCTCTAAGTCTATCAAGTTCATCATTTAAAAACTCAATTTCTTCTCTATATTGTTCTATCATATCCATCATCTTCCTTCTTGTTGCAATTTGCTTAAATTTACCAGCAGGGTCATCTCTAGCTTGATCTGAAATTGTACTTCTCAACTTAAGCAAACTTTCTCTTTGGTTTTCTTGTCTTTCCATCTCATAAACTTCATTTTCTAAAATTTCATTATCTCTAGTCAAATCTGTTATAGTTTTCTGTAAAGAAATTTTTTTCTCATTGATTTGCTTAACCCTTTTCTCAGTGTTTTCATACAAATGGTTGATTTGGTTCAAAATCCTCTCTGCCATTTGTTGGTTTTCATCTAAACCTCTTCCTGCTAAAATGTTCTGTAAACGTTTATCAATCCTTAACATTTTCAAATCCCCTTCACTAGCTTTATAATCAGCAGTTTCTAGTTTTAATAACTCTTCTCTCCATTGAACTTTTGCTAAGTCTATTTTGAACTTAGCAATTTCTTCTAGTGTTTTAACTTTACCTTCACCAATTTCTTTTATTTTATCATTTTTGTCTTTGACAACTTTATTATGTATAAGAATCGCATCAGAATAATCAGTAACAACAGGTTGTTGAGGAACTTCAACTATTCCTTGTTTAAGTTTTAGTAATAATTCAGTGTTATATTTTTGTTTAATATTTTCTTCTTCTTTTGTCCTTAGTTCAACTACTACTTCTCTAAGTTTATCTTGCATATTTTGACATTTCTTTTCTACCCATTTTTTATGGATTTCAACTTCTTTTATATGTTTTTGGAGTTGAGGAATTTGTTTTTCGATTTCAAGTTTTTTCTTCCTATCATTTATTAATCTGTCAGCTAAATATGGAGGAAGTCCAGCAGGAAGGTCGGCTTCAGTAAGTTCTTTACTTGGTATTGGGGGTTGTGAACTTATGATTTTTTCTGTTTCCCAAGGGGTATAAGGGTCAAGTTCATTAAGGTTTTTGATAAGCTTTTCAACTTCTGGGTTTTTGTTCCCTTTATCTCTAATATCAGGACCATTTTTTAACAAATTTTTCAGTTTGTTTTGATCAATCCCAGGCTGGGCTTCTTTTTCAAGGTTGTTTTTGAAACGATTGTCCACTGCTTTCGAGTCGTCTTGGCAGCTTTTGATTTTAGACTGAACATATTCTATATGACTGTTTAACTCTCTAATACTATCTTCTTTTTCTTTTACTTCTTTTTCTATCTGAGATTGTTTTTCTCGTAATAACTCAACTTCAAATTTACGTTTTTCATCACTTAAAATCGATAAACTCAATCTTGCCATCATAAGCTCCATCTGATAAATCTCATAGTCAGTATCAAGTCTTTGTAAAAACAGATCTTTAACTTTTGTATCGAAATTCTTACATAATTCGCTAACTTCGCCTTGGAGTTTTTTAAGCTCACCTTCAAGAATTTTCCTAAGTTTTTCTCTATCTTCCATGAACTTTTTTTCCTTTTCTTCAAAATCTTTAAGTTTTTGTCGTTGTTCCTCAGTCATTTCATGAATTGTAAGCTTATCCATCCACTCTTCTTTGACCATTTTTTCTGTGAGTAGCGAGTAATTGTTTTTTTTATTTTCTATTGTCCCATTCATCATTTGAACTAACGCTTTTTTCTTTGAATCATCAGAATTAAGTAGTCTAAGCCTTTCTTCTTCTTTTTTCCTTTTTTCTTCAAGTTCATCTCTTTCTTCTTTACTCAAATATTTCTCAACAGTAAAATCTGAGTCTTTGACTTCAAGCATTTTAATAGGATTTTCAAGATTATGGATTTTATGCTTGAAAATATTAATTGCCGTGTTTAATTCTTTTTGTTTCTCAACAATCAACACATTTTTTTCTTCAATTAAATCGATTTGTTTTTCTTTTAATAACTCAAGTTTCTCAAATTCAGTATTAAAACCTTCTTTAAAAGCACGGCAAAGCATACTTAAAAGGAATATTTGAATACGTTTACGAGATGGGGTATATATAAGAGGAGCAGGATATATAAGTTCCCATTCTGGTATTGGTTTAAGTTCACCTTCTTTTCTTTGAGAATTCCTTTTTTCTTCAAGGCTTATAAGTAATGGATGATTTCTCCAGTCCTCAGGCCTTTTTCCAATTATCCAATCTACAGCGAAATCTTCATAATATATTATTTCTTCTTGATTATTTTCTTTTCTAGCATCCTGTTCTTTAAGTTCTATAACACGAAAAGCTCTGATTTTTTTAAGCCTTGCAATTTCTGCTGTAGTCAACTTTCTGATTGTATAGTTGTAAACTATTTGACCTGAAAGAAAAGCTGAGAGGATACGAGAATTCACTTCCATGCTGTCTAAAGTTTTGATTTTTATCCTTTGTTGTAAGAGTTCTTGGGCGAGGTTTTTCTTTTTCGCTTCATCTTTAAGTTTCTTCGCTGCTTCTTTTCCTTGATTTTCAATTTTTACTTTATTTGCCAGGTCTAACACGAACTCATCTCGGTCGAGTTTTTCAAGATCTGGAGCTTTTTCATTAGCTTTAAGCATTGCAACAAGTTTATCTTGAATTTCTTGCATTCTACTTTTGAGTTTGGATTTTACCCTTTCTACTTCTCTTCCTTCACTTTTAGCTTTAGATTCCATAAGAATTGTCCTTGCTAATAAGATTTTTAAGTCAGAAATATCTGTAATACTTTCTATAGCTTCCAAAGCTGGATCTTCACTTTGAGAACTTTGTATTGGTCTGTCTAAAGCTTTCCCATTAAGATGCCATGAGAAAAAGTCTCTTTCATGTCCAGTAGAAAAAAGTAGGCTTGAGTCTGCAGAAAATGTTAAGCTTTGAACACCAGAAGACCCATGAACTTGTTTTAAATTTTGGTTTAGGTTTTGGACCTGGACAATTTTTATTGTCCCATCTACACAGCCAATTGCCGCATGTTTAAGACTTGGAGATACACAAACAATAGTAGTTTGTACTTTATCTCCATTAATAAACTCAAAAGGCTCAGGGGGTAGTTTTCTAAGATCGATTTCGTTCATATCTTGATCAGGAAGTTTATAAACATGCAAATCTTTACCTGCTCCAGCTAAATAAATTTTATTTCCATTAACACTTATACAAGTCCCTTCATCCACATGTCTGTATTTGAAAATTGCAGGAAGTGGGTCTATTTGTGAAGGTGTATCAGATTTTGGAGGGTCGAAAATAACTATTATTCCTGTATTCAACAAAACAACTAATTGTTTAGCAGCCCAAGCAATACTTATAGTCTTCCCTGGTAAGACAACAAGTCCAATAACTCTAAATTTACTAGACACTGAAGATTCAATAAAATGTAATTCTGAGTTTTTACTAGATGATGCAGCGAGAAGTTTCTGATCAGGACTTAAAGCAAGATTATCAATAGGGTTTTCTGTTAATCTTATCAAACATATCAATCTCCCAACAACTCGATTACTTACATCAAAAATACGTACCACCCCTCCAACACTCCCAACAAAAACTAAATTCCCATGTAAATTCCCATCTAAAGAACAATATTCTACATCTTCAGGACTGGAATATTGCATAAGATTTTCTCCTGTAACAACTTCCCAAACCCTCAAATCTTCACCAATACTAGCACATTGAGTCGAATCTCCAAGGCCAATAACTTTTTTAATAGCCCCAATATGATACTGTCCCAATAGCTGTGGTGTTACAGTCATAACTTTTGGTTTTCTATAAGACTCTTCCTCATCTTCATCTTCATTTTGATCATCATCTTCATCTTTTTCCGGATCTTCTTCATCTGGATTAAATGGTGGATCTGCAGGAGTATTAAGAAGTTGTAATTTACCCTGAGCTCCAATCATAAGAAGTTTATTATGGCCACTTATAAACATAAGTTGAATTATATCTTGTTTATCATCAAGGCTTAGTTCTTTATACACTCGAAGATTTAAATTTTTTCCTGACCTTGGATCCTGCTCTTCTGGTGGGATATAAATATTTAACCATTGAAGTTTATTTTCTGATGTCGCAACAATAAGATATCGATGGGTTAATACCATAGATATAATTCTAAAATCAAACCTCTGAACAACTTTAGTTTCATTCAAATTATTCTTAAGGACAATAAGTTCTCCAGCACTTGTTGACACATAAATATTCCCATATTTATCAAACACCGCATCTAAAGGTATAATTTCAGCTAGGGAAAAAGTTTTAATACTATATCGATGTTCTTCTTTAAGTTCATCATTTAAAACTTGAGGTGTATCTGAAAAGCTTTGATAAATTTTCAACAACTTAATTTCATGCTTGAGTAAGATTATTATTGAATCGTGGACAATAAGCTTCATTGGCTCTTTGAGTAATTTGACGGCTATGAGCATTTTATCATTTTCCCACACACATAATGTGTAGTTTGGATAGTCTCCAACAGTTACTAAGAGATCACCTGCACGATTAAAGGCTAAAGCTGTGTACATAACTGTTGCCCAACCATCCAAGCTTCTTATAAGGTTTTTACCTGGATATGAATAAATGCACACTTTAGGCTTGTTACCTTCTTCACCTACTGCTATTAGGTTGTTTCTTGGATTAGCCGCGCAGGTCGTGATACCGAGAGAATTGTGCCAAATAAAATCTTTTGAGTTATTGGAAACATTCCATAAGACTACACTATTTGCAACCATGTAAACAATTGTGTCGTTTTCTACAACACTTACTGGACCGCAGTTGCAAGATAAGCAGGATTGGAGTTCGAAATTCATATTTATTAGACATGTTTGCCATGCAAAATAGGAGTTATTTATACTTTTTATTTACCTTGGCTGCTTGCTGTTGGAGTTTCTTGTACTTTTCTGCGGCCTTGCGGGCTTTTAGCTCAGCTTGCTTGAGTTTTAAATTCAGCTGCAGTTCTTTGTATTTCTCACGAGCTTTGTACCCTCGCCAGCATGATTGGATTATTGTGGCAGCTATTCTTTGTGTTTCTTTATATCTAAAAATATCAATTTTTCTTCCTGCGCTGGTACCTGAGCCATAAGATTTTTCTGTTGTAACAGATTTGGTTTCATCGAAAAATTCTTTGTTTAAAACAGGTCTTTTTATTTCTATTTTTTTACTAGGCCCACCAAAAATTACAGTTTTCCCAATATTAACCTCATAGCCAATATTTCTGTATTTCTGTTTCTCACTTAGCAAACCTGAGTTATTAAGTAATTTGCTACTATCTTGGCTTATTGATCTAGACTTAGCACTAACAATAGGAACCCTAGTTTTTGGTGATAAAGATATTCTATCATTACCTCTTCCAAACCTCTCATAATTCGGGGACATTTTCCTTGAATAATTTCCTAAAGCAACTTTAAATGTATTAGTAAGACTATGTTGTGGGCCAAGTTCTTCAGAACTGATTTTATATCCAATTCTATAACAATCTTCAGCATCTCCATGCTGACCAATATATAAATACTCATTAGCCACATTGTAATATGCTGCAACTAAAGTTGATGCAAGTTTCGGTTGAGTTTTATATTTGGATTTTAACATTAAAACTGATCTTAAACCGTATCTTATAGCTTTTGGATGATTACCTAGTTGTGAATGTATTGAACATATATTCAAATAGGCTCCTGCTATTGTACTTATTTCATTTGGAAGCTGACTTTCTAGTTCAATTGATTTATATAAATACTTGAGGGCTTCAGGAAAATTTGCAATTCTCTTGAAAAATATCCCTAAGTTGTTATAAGTTACAGCCATGAGTTTGTTTTTTATGTAGTCATCTTTGATTCCTTGGATACCCATCAGTGCTTGTTTTAGGTAATTTAAAGTGCTTTCGTAGTTTTCTTTTTGCAATTGATCCATAGCTAGTTTGTTGTAGCTAATGACGACGTCTTCTTTTTGTCTTAAGGGTATTATTGATTGAGACATTTATTGAATTTTGTGAGAAATTATGGTAATATTTTTAATTTTGGAGGACTCGATGTGTTTTTGCATGAATAAATTTTTGAATGGAAATGCTTTGATGGGTATGCAGAAATTTTTATGGTTTTATTTGAAATAGTTAGGATTTTTATGTGACTTGTGGAAAGTAAAAGTCAGAAATTGTTTAATTTTGTATTTTTGTTATAATGGATAATACTTAGAAAATAACAAAAAACATATGCTAAATGAACTAAGCAAGCCTACTAGCAAATTATAAGTCTTAGGCTTAGATAGCATTTGAATATTAAATATTTTTGAAAATGGTAGTTATTTCTTACATCAATAAGGTATCCAATCTTTATAAAATGAGTAAAAAGGTGTAGGATACAAGATTGTAAGATGAAAAGAGGCTAATAGGATATTATTCAAAAAACCAACAGTCAAGTTGCAAGAAGAAATAAAATTTATTTTAAATCATCAACAAGGCGGAATAGGATTTATAACTGAAAACTTGACTAGCTTTTTCAAGTAAAATTTTGTAATTGTTTTGTATTGGGCATTATTGTTACTTTTCATATATTAACTATTCCCCGCTGATTTTTCAAAGAGAGACCTAGAAATAAACTGTGGTTTTTCTGCATATCAAATGAATAATATAAAGTTACCAACTTTGAAGTATTTTGCATTAACTCAAATTAAGAACTATATGCTTCAAACGGAAATCCTTATTGCCTTCCTGGAGATGTAGCATTTTGTCTATTATCATTCAAAAAAATTGATTCCTAAATTTGAATTATGCATTTTAGAATTTGCCCTAAAAATAGTTCATCCAACATAATAAGATTTGCATCGACAAAATAGCGATAATCCAATTTAAATTAAACGATATTTTGGAGATGATAATCAAAATTCTAAAAAAAATTAACTGCTTTTCATAAAGATATGTCTTTATGAAAGAAGAATTATTAGAGATCCCTTGCTCAGTAATTAATGGGATGTCTGGGGTTCCAGTGATAGTAAATAATTGTGCCATAGGAGTATTTGTTGGAGGACCAATTATTCCTAGACAAAGGAATTTTTTAAATTAGCATCAATGATACATTCAAGAAAAAAAATTATATGAAGTTTGGTTTCTCTTACAATTTTTTAGGATAAAGATTTGTATTAGAAATCCTATCTTTGAAGAATTGATTATTGAATGCAGCGTAAATGAATACTTTTTAGGATGGTTTTTAACTGAAATTTTTTTTCTATCAAACGAGATAATTTTATTATCGACTTGCGAAGTGAATCTTAATCCCGGATTTCTTGGGCAATTAGTGTCCGGCCTAAAAAGTCTAATGTTAGTTAAAATGATAGAAAGTTTAAAATTATACTTAATTATCATATGAAAAGGCGAGAGATACTCAAAAAAACAGACACATATGAGTTAAATTTGCATTAATTATAATTTATATACTTATGATACTATGGATTCTGATAAATCATCTAATTTTGAGTCTAATCAAGAGTTATATATTGAGAGAAACTATGAAAATCTGCATTCTATATTTACATTAAGCTGCTTACAAGCTTTTTTCTTCTCAAAGTTCAAGTGCATAAACTATCTCTACGACAAGCAAATATTTGTTGCTCGACTCTGGACAAAAAATACTTGTAAGAATCTTATGATTCTTTCGGAAAATAAGTTATTTTCAAGGTGTTCTCACTGCAAAAAATTTAAAAGCATAAAGAAAAATATTTACTTTGAAAAAAAAATATTCTATGTTCCACAATTCTTCAGCTATGATATCTCTCATAATAACTGACTATTGGAGAGTTTATAATACTTTAGAATTGCATAGATTTTTTGTATTTAACAGTAAATCATTCTATTCATTTCAAAGATCCAGAACTGGTGCTCATACTAATGTTATTGAAGGTATATGGAATGACATAAAACTTCAAATTCAGCCAAGAAATAGAAAGATATACTACCTTTTTGAACGTATATTTATGGAGAAAACTCAAGCAATAGTATCTTTGGGATGCATTTTTAGATTTATTAAAAAATTAGAAATTTATGATAGAAAGTAAACCTGATTTTTAATTATCTATATTTTCAGCTTATATTGAGTCAGTTTAAGCAGAATATTAATTCCCCAAGAGATCTCTTAATCATTTTGAGATAATGAAAACTTCTAAAGAAGGGTATGCAAATGATTTTTTGGCACTTTGAATGAATTATTTTAGAAATTTAAATTAACTAAATTTTAATAGAACAACATCTATAAAACATCATATTTTTGATAATACTATAAACTTTTGCATGATTTTAACCTAATAGACAAACAAAGCTTAGACATAACTAATTAATATTCAAACAATTATGCCTAATAGAATAGAATTTCTTAAAAACAAAGCTTAGACATAACTAATTTATATCCACACAAGGAAGTAGCGAATTTAAAGTATCAGAAACCGAATCAACTTTTTTCAATCCTTCTAATATGCACTTTAGTCTCTCTTCAACACCAGTCAAATTTGTTCTCGCTTCTTGTAAAGTCCTTTCTTTATTCTCCAATTCTTCTTTCAAGTCTTTTCTTGCCCTCATTTCATCCTCAAATTTTTCTAAAATAAAAGTTTTTTCCCCTGTTACTGGGATTCCTAAGCATTCAAGTTCTTGTGTATCAAGTTTTTTTATCCTAGAAATTTCATTTGATATTGATGCTTTTTCATACTTAAGTTGTTCAAGTTTGTTATGAAGGTCATCAGTTTTTTCGATTGTCTTCAAAAGATCTTCTTTTGATTTCTCGATATTCTCAGTAAGGTCGCGTTGACCTTTACGTAGTTGCATGAGAAGTGCTTTATTCTGAAAAAGCAGGTTATTAAGATCTTTGCTCCAGCGAGAATGTTTGGCTTTATGTATACTGTCGATATTAGTCCTCAGCTTTTCAATAATTTGTATCACTTCTGCAGCTAAAAAACTGATTTCCATATAAACAATTATATTTTCTAATGATAGGTTTTTCTATTTGATTTGATATTAAGGTTTATTTATCAAACTAAACATGATTAAGTCTATAAAATTATTTATTCAGGTAATTCTGTATTAAAAAAATATAAATTATTATTCTAAATGAGAGTATTTCATAGACCCAACATCAAAATCAGGCATCCTAAACTGCGTAGAAAACTCATAAATATCGTTCTTAAGTTCTTGGATTTTAGGATTCTGTGGTATTCCCCGCTAAGAAATCATTAATTTTTGTTCCTGATTTTTGTTGAATTTCAAGCGCTATTTGTACAGCTCTATGAAGAAAAACCCCGAATTTTCTTAAAATCCTCAGCATTTGCCCTCACAAGTAGTCATAGCTGGAGATCCAACACGTACACCTCAAGTTATCAAAGCTGAAGTATCTCCTGACACAGAATTTTTATTCAAAGTTATCCTCACAGCATCACATACTTTTTCTAGTTTATTCCCAGTAAGCCCTTGTGGTCTTAAATTCCAAAGTATAAGATGATTATCACTCCTCCAGATATCAATGTATATCCGAAACTATATAGCATTTCAGCTAGGCTTCTACAGTTTTCAACAATATTTTTACTATAGTTTATAATCTTCAGTATCAATTTCTCTAAGCTGAGTGATAATTGCAGCTATAGCATTATTATGAGGTATTCCGTTAAAAAATTAAACATTTTTTAATGATGTAGCCAAAGTGTAGTTTGAGTTAAAGAAGGGCTTTAAATTTGATTAAACCTAAGTATGGGTGACTGTAAAATAAATCTTAATTTAGCTTGAGGTGTTTGAAAAAATGCAATTTTTTCTGCATAATCATATATATCCTAAGCTTTAAACTAAGATACCATTTAATATATACATAATATCTAAAAAATGGGGGACTTTTCTTACTTCACTAGAGTATCCAATCTTTATAAAATGAACATAAAGGGTGCAGGCTACGTGATAATAAGACAAAAAGAGGCAAACGGAATATTATTTGAAGAACCAACAGTAGAATTGCAGCAAGAAAAAAAGTTTATTTTAAATCATCAGCTAGGTGGAACAGCATTTGTAATTGAGAAGTTTGACAGGCCTTTTCAAATTAATTTATCTAATTATTTCGGATTAGGTGTTGCTATTACTGCTTCGCATACTTGTTACTCGCCGTTAACATTTTTAGAAGAACTTGAAGAAATAGACTGTGGCTTTTCAGTGCAACAAATGGGTATTATGAAGCTCATACCTTTAAAGTGTTTTTGCATTAATTCAAATGAAGAACTATATGCTTCAAATAATAATCCTTATTGTCTTCCAGGCGATATTGCTATATGTCTATTGGTATCGGAAATTGCAGATCTTTATTTTGAAGTAATACCCCTTAGTATTTGCCAAAAAAATAGTCCATGCAGCAT
>MPUH01000026.1:0-157167 GCA_001970955.1 Stentor coeruleus | reverse complement strand
AGTTATGAATTATCGCTTGATTATTGTCCAGCCCTTGTTGTGATATTTTTTCACTAAGGCTTTGCTTCTTAGATATCTGTGGCATAATTAAAAACCTCAATTATTTTGGTATTAAATTATTATATTTATATCATCGAGATGCTAATGATAAGCTATAATTATATAACAAAAGATAACTTAAGGCAAATTTCATACAGTTTACTAAGAGAAGAATTTCAAAAAACTATAGATAAAAAACTTAAGAAAATCCATTTAATTATCTAAATGATAAGCTTAAATTATCCTCATAATCTTTGCCAAGCAATTTTTTCGAAGTGGTCATCCAAAATAAAAGATAAAAAAGGTTAAAAGTAATTTAAAATTTCTTCGATTAAATTGGTGTATTAAAATTTTTACCTATTTTTTAACACTTAGGAAGGAAATAATAATTTAACCTAATTTCAGTATTTTTTTATTTATTCAATTTCAGAGCTCATAAATCAAATAAAAACTTAAACAGAGCTTATAAATCATATAAACATATTATCCATTTTTAAATATTTCCCAATTCTCATACAATATTATTCAAAACCATCCAAAGCACTTTAACCACTCACATTCAAAACCTAGCTTATTTATCCAATCATCTAATTCCTAAACTAAAACAACAATCACACTAAAACATCCCTACCAAAAAATAATTTCAATAAAAGCCCTACTTATTTCATACAAAAAATCCTTACAAAAACCCCTCAACCAACCCAAAAACTTCATATTCAATTTCTCAAGTCTCTCAACCCTCACAAAAAAAAAAAATTTTTCTTCTCAACCTTTACATAATAATTCCCTATCATTCAAAAATCCTCAATAAACATACNATATATTTTCTAAAATCCTCAATAAACATACAACATCTTCTCCAGTGTTCCCCCAAGCAAAAACACTGAAATATGGTAGGTTATAATTATGGACGAACGGTTACCTCACGGATCAGAAAAACAGCCGCGTAGTCGTCTCGCAAGACTAGCAGGCAGAGAAAGCGATTTGGCTTCAACAGCCGTTCTGGGCCTAAACCCAGGGCTGAGTTATTCAAAAAGTCACTTCAAAGGGCTTTACAAAGCTGACCTGAAAAAAGAACTCGAAGAATGGGACCTTCCTTTTGCATCAGCAAGGAATCGTCCAACTGGGGCGATTCTCACAAATACTAAGCTTCCCCCAATAACATATGAAGAATCTAATGAAGAAGATAATCAAGCAACACCAGGAAACCGCGAGTTTGATTTCCATGCCTTAACCAAAATGCTTAGTAACTCTAGCAAGTCAAGATCTGGACTGGTATCAGGAGCACAAGAAACTTTATTTGTTGATAGAGAAAGTATGATATTTAAAGAACTAAAAAAAATCATTACAGGTGAAGACGCGATATCTTTTTTTGCTAAAAACGGGAATACAACACCAGTGAAATTTTTATATTGTAATAAAGCTTCAGCTAATAGCAAAATTTTTAGACCTTATGATTTGATTGTAGTACCTGAGAAAGAAATACATCCAGAATATTTTACGATATCAGCACAAGGAGTTGTTCATGTTATGCCTAAGACTAGTGATGGATCTGTTACAACTTTTTATTCTTTGGCTGATTGGATGCATCAAAGTAAACTTTTTAACCTTTTGACGAGTATGAAATTTTTTAAACATTATTTGAATGGGAAAGTTTTTTCTTTGTGGAGAGGGAATGTACGTTATAATCATTATTGTGCTACGAGGAATAGGCTGAAGAGGAATTTGTTTCATGCCAAACCCGTGTTTATTGAGAGTTTACCAAAGATTAATGAGTTACTTTATACTATGACGACTTGCCATTTGTTGGATATTCCTGATAAAAGCAACGACCTTAGTAGCTATGTTGAAACCCAAAAGCAACAACGGACTCAAGCGAAAAAGGACTTCGACGTAACAATGGAAAAACTTGGTAACGAATGTGAGTCTGTAAAGCAAACAGTCCATGAAAGCGCCCAATTGCCAGAAATGGAAGATATGGACCCAGCCAAGCTCGGCCAAAGAAACAAGAAAAAATCCATGGTCCAACAGAAACTCGAAGAAAAAGAACGTAAACACAAACTTCAACTAGCTGAAGAGCACAAAAGTATGCTTGGAAACTATATCCGCCTTGTCGACTATATGTCCTCAGAAACCATAGTCATATTAATCTTAGACAGGACGAAAAAATTCTATAAAAACTTAACCGAAAGAAGAAGCAACAAAATCTTCACAACAAAAGTTATCTACGGAAAAGACTGTATAGTTTTTGACCCAAATGAAGAAGAATTCTTAGAAAAACTTGAAGGAATATTAGAAGGAATCTTAAGTGAAATAGGCAATTTATCAAGATTAACTTATAGATTTGATGATATTTTAGCTACAGATAGACTAAGTCCTTTACAGATGGCTGATATAATAAAATCCTCAGAGTTTTATCAAGATACAAGAAAAAGGATTAGGGAAAAATTCCATGATGACTTTGTTGAAGCTCAAGCATATGTTGAAACATATTTCGAAAAAGCTCGTTATGTTAATGATTATGTTGAAACTTGGAATTTTGAAATATATAGAGCTGAAGGACATACTGTACAACAGATAAAAGATGAGCTTAATAAAATTAAAGAAACAATGACAAAAGATGTGTCTATGTATGTTCATTCAGGACCAAATAATACTGTTAAAGGGATTTTGAATATAGATGGTAAAGCTATAAAGAACCATCTACATCAAAGTTTGACTAGTGCACAAAATGATTTGAAGTCATATTTGAACTCTATGGCTAGTTCTAAAGCAGACCAATCTAATCAAGAATTAAGCGAAATGAACCTTAAACTAAGCCAACAACCAAGTCCATTATCTGATTTCATTAAGTACATGGAAGATTTAACTACAAGTAAAACTGCTATACAAGTTATTGAGTCCTCAAGAGCTGAACTTGAAGAAATCGAAAAAACTTTGCGTCGTGAGAAATTCTCAGACTCACCAGGAACTAATCCGAAATTCATACAACTTGACTCTAATATTAAGATTTGTAAAACTAATATTGAACTAGCGAATGATTTTATAGAAAAGAAAAAACCTGATATGGAAAAAAAACTTGCATCAAGAGTTGAAAAGCTCAAAGTCACACTTTCTGAAGACTTAAGTAAAAAACTAGACGAAGGGTCAATAATATTAGTAGAAGCCCATCCTACTGAAGCTCTGAACGAATTGAAGAAAATCGAAACCCGTCTTAAAAAGTGTGAAAACAACGCTGAGAAATTCAAACATTTCCAAGAAGTTTTTGCTGTAGGTGTTACAAGGATAAAAGAACTTGAAGACACTTCTTTTAAATTCAAGTCTAAAAACAAGCTCTGGAACCTAAGAAAAGAATGGGATGAGTTTCATGGGAAACTTATGAACGACGATTTTTTAAGCCTTGGTCCTGATCTGAAAAAATCCATATCCAGATTTGAAAAAGAGTCTGGGAATCTTAAAAGGGAACTTATGATGTACTCAAAAGAAGGTAAAG
Organism: Stentor coeruleus; assembly: GCA_001970955.1. Taxonomy (NCBI): domain Eukaryota; phylum Ciliophora; class Heterotrichea; order Heterotrichida; family Stentoridae; genus Stentor; species Stentor coeruleus. The sequence continues at coordinate 153,635 of MPUH01000026.1, read as the reverse complement.
ATCTTGTTGCTGAAGATTTTTACACCCGTGTCAAAGAAGTCTCAGCATACTTACCAATAATTGAATGCTTAGGTATCGAAGCACTAAAAACCCGTCATTGGATAAAAATCCATAACGCTTTACCTAAAGAAAAAGAATACACTGAAGGAGGATTTTTTTCATTATCCGAACTTATAGACCATGGAGTAATGCAAATCCGAGACAAAGTTGAAGAAATATCAGCAACTGCAGCTGGGGAATTCTCATTAGAAAACACAGTAGAAGAAATAAGACAAGCTTGGAGTACGACAAATTTCGAACTTAGCAACTACCGAGAACAAAAAGATAAATTTTATATAACAAAAGTTGAAGATATTTTAACACAACTTGAAGATCATCAAGTATCAGTACAAACAATGTTAGGTAATAGACATGTTGCAGAAATCAAAGGGATGATTGAAGATTGGGATAAAAAACTTAGACTTGTTCAAGATGTTATTGATGAATGGCTTATATGTCAGAAACAATGGATGTATTTAGAAAATATATTTAGTGCTCCAGATATACAAAAACAATTACCAAGAGAAACAACGAAATTCCAAGGTGTTGATAGGTTTTGGAGGGAACTTATGTTAAGGACTAATAAAAACCCTGCTGTAATTGAAGCATGTATATCAGAAGGACTTTTAGACAAGTTTAAACGTAATAATAAAATATTAGAAGAAATCAAGAAATCTTTAGATGAGTATTTAGAAAGTAAAAGACTAGCATTCCCAAGGTTTTACTTTTTAGCTGATGAAGAGCTTTTGGAAATCCTCAGTCAGACTAGAAATCCACGTAAAGTTCAAGACCATTTGAGAAAATGCTTTGATAATATGGACAAGATTATTTTTAAAGAAGAAAAAGAAGGGCTTACTGTTACTGGGATGATCAGTGGGGAACATGAAACTGTTGATTTTTCACAATCTGTTGTCCCTGAAGGAAATGTTGAGCATTGGTTGACAAAAATTGAAGAAATGATGAAGCTTTCATTATATGATTTAACGAAAAAAGCTATTCAAGTTTACCCTAAAGATGAACTTAATCGTCGAGCTTGGTTTTTTGAATATAATATCCCAGCACAATCTTTACTTGTAGTCGATCAAATCAAATGGACTTTTTGGGCAACTGAAGCTATAGATAATGTAGAACATGAACGTAATAAAGGTGCTATAAAAGAGTTTTGGGAATTTCTTAGATTACAAATTAAAGATAGTGTTGGTGTTGTAAGAGGAGAATTAACTGGACTTCAGAGAACTTTAATGGGTGCATTGATAACTTTAGATGTACATGGAAGAGATGTTATTGATAGTTTAGTACAAAAAGATGTTAAAAGTTTATGGGATTTTGAATGGAGTAAACAATTAAGATATTATTGGGAAAAAGATATTGATGATTGTAGAGTACGTCAAACTAATGCTAAATTTAGATACTCTTATGAATATTTAGGTAATGGACCAAGATTGGTTATAACTCCACTTACAGATAAATGCTATTTAACATTAACTGGAGCTTTACATCTTTATTATGGAGGAGCACCTGCTGGACCTGCTGGTACTGGGAAAACAGAGACTACTAAGGATTTGGGTAAAGCTTTAGCTATACAATGTGTTGTATTTAATTGTTCTGATGGTTTAGATGTGAATATTATGGCTAGGTTCTTCTCTGGATTAGCCCAAGCTGGTGCTTGGTCCTGTTTTGATGAATTTAATAGAATTGATATTGAAGTTCTTTCGGTTATTGCCCAGCAGATATTAACGATACAACATGCTGTGAGGAATAATCAAGAAGAATTTGAGTTTTTTGGTAGGAATATCAAACTTGNCTGTTTTGATGAATTTAATAGAATTGATATTGAAGTTCTTTCGGTTATTGCCCAGCAGATATTAACAATACAACATGCTGTGAGGAATAATCAAGAAGAATTTGAGTTTTTTGGTAGGAATATCAAACTTGATAAGCGTTTTGGTGTATTTATTACTATGAATCCTGGCTATGCTGGCCGTACAGNGATAAGCGTTTTGGTGTATTTATTACTATGAATCCTGGCTATGCTGGCCGTACAGAACTCCCTGATAATCTAAAAGCTCTTTTCCGCCCTGTAGCTATGATGATCCCTGACTATGCTATGATTGCTGAAATCATGCTTTTCTCTGAAGGTTTTGAAAAAGCTCGAGTCCTAGCAAGAAAAATGGTCCAACTCTACAAACTAGCCTCAGAACAGCTTTCTAAACAAGACCATTACGACTTTGGCATGAGGGCTGTAAAATCAGTTCTTGTCATGGCAGGTCAATTACGTAGAAAAAACCCTCATTTATCAGAAGATGTGATACTTATTCGTGCTATGAGAGATTCTAATGTCCCTAAATTCTTAGAACAAGACCTTCCTCTTTTTCGAGGTATCATAACCGATCTTTTCCCTGAGGTAGTTGTCCCATTTGTAGATTATGGGAATTTAGAAAGATCAATACGTGAACAATTACTTAAAAAAGGTTTACAAGAATTAGATGCATATGTATTAAAAATCATACAATTGTTTGAAACTATGCTTGTAAGACATGGGAATATGATTGTTGGTCCAGCTGCTACAGGGAAGACTAATTTATATAAAACCTTAGCTGATGCTTTAGCTCAATTACATGGTGAAGAAGAAGCTGATGAAACTAAGAAAAAAGACCCAGACCATCAGAAAATATTTTATTATCCTTTAAACCCTAAAGCTATAAGCATGGGAGAATTATATGGACAGACTAGTTTGACTGGGGATTTCACAGATGGGATAGTCCCGATATTGGTTAGAAATGCTAAATCTGATAATACCCCAGCTAAGAAATGGATTGTTTTTGATGGCCCAGTTGACTCTTTATGGATTGAAAGTATGAATACTGTACTTGATGATAACAAAATGCTCTGTTTGACCAGTGGTGAACGTATAAAACTCCCTGATACTATTACTATGCTTTTTGAAGTACAGGATTTAGCTCAAGCTTCTCCAGCTACAGTCAGTAGATGTGGCATGGTTTATTTAGACCCAGTTCATTTAGGTTGGTTACCTCTTATTGATTCTTGGCATGCTAAATTTAAAATCCAATTACCAACTTATGCTGATCATGTTGTCGAACAAACTAAAAAATTCATCTCAACTTTATTACCTTTTGTCAAACATGATTGTAAAGAAGAAATCCAGTCTAGTAGTTCTAATCTTGTAACTTCATGTTTAAATCTTATAACATCTTTAGTCAAACAAGAACTTATAGCGAAAAAACGTCCTGATGATGCTGAAAACCTTATCAATGTTTATCTAATTTTTGCCTTAACCTGGTCTTTAGGAGCTAATCTTAACGACACCTCACGTTTATTATTTGATAAAAAAATACGAGTTGAAATCGAAAGTTTGTATAGGCATTTCCCTTATTCTAATACAGTTTTTGATTATTGTATTGATGATGATATGTGTGAATTCGTCCCATGGGAAAGTAGAGTACCAAGTTTTAATTATAACAGCAAACAACCTTTTTTTATGATTTTAGTCCCAACAGTTGATACAGTTCGTGATAGGTTTATATTAGAAGTTTTAGCTAAAAAATCTCATCATTTGCTTTTTAGTGGGAATACTGGTGTTGGTAAAACTGTTATTATAAAAGATTACCTTAATTCAGGGAATAATGATTGGTTTGTATCAACTGTTATAAACTGTTCAGCTCAAACTAGTACACAAAATATAAATGATGTTTTTGAAGATAAACTTGAAGCTCCAAGAAAAAAAATACGTAGACCACCTCCAGGTAAAAAAATGATTATGTTTATTGATGATGTTAATATGCCAGCTTTAGATCTTTTTGGCTCACAACCTCCTATAGAGTTATTAAGGCAGATAATTGAAGCTGGTTTTTATGATTTAAAGAATTATTTTTTCAAAAATGTGGAGGATGTGATTTTTGTCGCTGCTTGTGCCCCACCAGGAGGAGGGAGGAATCAGGTATCACCAAGGTTTTTCAGGCATTTTAATATGATATGGCAAATACAATTAGCCCAATCATCAATGGAAGCTATTTTTTCATCTATATTAAGAGGTTTTTTAGATGAACACCCTGATGAAAATTTATCTGATCATGCTGATCCTATTGTAAAAACCAGTGTTGAAAATTATATCAAAATATGCAATGACCTTTTACCAACACCAAGTAAAAGCCATTATACTTTTAATCTTAGAGATTTAAGTAAAGTTGTTCAAGGAATGCTTATGATATCATATGAAAATCTTAGGACTGTTGATACTTTATTATTACTTTGGTTACATGAATGTTGTAGGGTTTTCAGAGATAGACTTGTTGATGATAAAGATAGAAACTGGTTTAATGAGGAATTAGAAAGGAAAATGCGTATGAATTTAAATGTAGATATCCCAAGTCGAGACAAATGGACTGATATAATTTTTGGGGATTTTATGAGTGGACCTTATAAAGAGTATGTGAAAATTGAATATGGGAATAAGCTTTTTGATAGACTTGCTATAGCTTTAGAACAGTATAACTCAGAGTTTTCAAGTAGGATGAATTTAGTGTTTTTTAAAGATGCTGTAAATCATTTAACGAGAATATGTAGGATACTTAGACAACCAAGAGGAAATGCTTTATTAGTAGGTGTTGGGGGTAGTGGAAGGCAATCTTTAGCACGTCTTGCTGTAAGTATGGCTGGATATAGACCATTTTCTATAGAAATCACAAGGATTTATGGTGTTGCTCAGTTTAGAGAAGATTTAAAAGTTTTACTTAAAAGCGCAGGTGCTCAAAATGAACAGATTGCTTTTATATTTTCAGATACACAAATTGTTAAAGAGAGCTTTTTAGAAGATATAAATAATGTTTTGAATACAGGTGAAGTGCCGAATTTATATGAAATTGCAGATACTGAAGAAATTATTGGACTTGTTAGACAGAGTGCTAAAGAAGCAGGAAGACCTGATACTAAAGATGCGATATTTCAGCATTATGTTCAGTTGTGTAGAGACAATTTACATATAATTTTAGCTTTTAGTCCTGTTGGTGAACAGTTTAGGGTTAGATGTCGTCAATTCCCATCTATTGTAAACTGTTGTACATTAGATTGGTATAGTGCTTGGCCAAGAGATGCCCTTTTCTCTGTCGCCCAAAGGTTTTTCAATGAAAACGAACACTTAGGTATCAAAGATCTCAAAGACCAACTCTGTAATATTTGTGTTGAAATCCACTCCTCAGTAACTAAAAAATCAAAAGACTACGAACTTGAACTTCGACGTAAAAACTATACAACACCAACATCTTATCTTGAACTTATCAAACTTTATCTTGATATGCTTACTTTACAACAAAAAAAAGTCCCAGAACAAATCAATAAATACGTCACAGGACTCAAAAGACTTAAAGAAACAAATGAAATGGTCTCAGATATGCAAAAAGAACAAGCTGAACTGAAAATTATCCTCAAAAAAAGTTCAGAAGAAAACGCTCGAATGCAAATCGAACTACAAAGCAAACAAGCTGATGCAAAAGTTAAAGAAGAAGCTTGTGCTAAAGATGAAGCTGAATGTTCAATAACAATGAAAGAAGTTTCTGAAATTAAAGATGAATGTCAAAAAGATTTAGATGAAGCATTACCAGCTTTAAATGCAGCAAATCGAGCATTAGGGAATCTTAATAAAGGGGATATCGTCGAAATAAAAAGTTATCCAAAACCTCCACCAGGTGTAGAAATGGTCATGAACGCTGTATGTCTTCTATTTAAAGAAAAACAAACATGGGACTCAGGGAAAAAACTTTTAGGCGATATGAACTTTTTACAAAACTGTATGAATTTCCCTAAAGATGATATTTCTAATCAGACATTACGAAAACTTCAAACTTATATGGCAAATCCTGAATTTAATAAAGAATCAGTAGCTAAAGTCTCTATAGCAGCAGGATCTTTATGTGAATGGGTTATGGCTATGGATAAATATGCAAGAATATCTAGGAATATAGAACCAAAAAGAAATCGTTTAGCTCAAGCTGAAACAAATTTAAAAGCAGCTCAGGAACAATTGAATGAAAAACAAACAGCTTTAAGGGCGATACAAAAAGAAGTTTCTGAACTTGAGGCAACATTTCAAGCTAGTGTTAAAAAAGGTGAGGAACTTAGGAAAAAAAGTGAACTTACTGAAGCAAGGTTGGATAGAGCTGGGAAATTAGTCTCAGGGCTTAGTAGTGAAAGTAAAAGGTGGGCTGAAAGTGCTAAATCTTTAGAAGGGGATTTGAAGAATTTAGTAGGGAATATTATGTTAGCAGCTGGGTTTGTAGCATATTTAGGACCGTTTACAATGTCTTATAGGAATAGTTTGATGGATGGGTGGATATCTTTTTCAAGAACACAAAGAGTTCCTGTTTTTAATGTATTTTCAGCTGAAAGGATATTAGCTGATGCTGTTGAGGTTAGAGAATGGACTTTGGCTGGTTTACCTGCAGATCAGTTGTCAATAGATAATGCAATTATTGTCACAAGAGGAAGAAGATGGCCACTTATTATAGATCCACAAGGTCAAGCTAATAAATGGATTAAAACAATGGATAGGGAAACTTTGAAAACTATAAAACTCACAGACGCTAATTTCTTAAAAACCTTAGAAAATGGTATTCGTTTCGGGAACCCAATTTTATTAGAAAATGTTGAAGAAAAACTAGACCCAAGTATAGACCCAGTACTTCAGAAAAACATGATCAAAAAAGGAGGACAGGTTGTTTTAAGGCTTGGAGATCAAGATGTCCCTTATAGTAACGATTTTAGATTTTATATGACAACTAAACTTTCTAATCCTCATTATTTACCTGAAATTTGTATCAAAGTGACGATTATTAACTTTACAGTCACCCCACAAGGACTTGAAGATCAATTATTAGTCGATGTGGTCAAAGCTGAAAAACCTCAATTAGAAGAACTTAAAAATAAGCTTATAGTTCAGATATCTAGTGATAAAGATATGCTACAAGAACTTGAAGATAAAATTCTAACAATGATTTCTAAGGCAAGTGGGGATATTTTAGATGATGAAATGCTTATAGAAACCCTTGGGGCTAGTAAAAAAACTAGTGAAGTTATTCATGTTAGAATGGCTGAAGCTGAACAAACTGCTACAAACATAAACGCAGCTCGTGAAGAATATAGAGTTGTTGCTGAAAGAGGCTCGATATTGTATTTTGTTATTGCTGATATGGGTTTAGTAGACCCTATGTATCAATACTCTTTAGATTTCTTTAGTAAACTTTTCAATCTTCGACTTTTTAAGTCCCAAAAAAGTGAAGATATAACTACAAGGTTACAAATATTAGTTGAAGATATAACAAAGTCTTTTTATTTCAATATTTGCAGAGGACTTTTTGAAAAAGATAAACTTTTATATTCGTATCTTAATGCTGTAAGGATATCATTAAAAGCTGAAAAAGTTACAATTAAAGAATGGGCTTATTTCCTTAAAGGTAGTGAAGATTATGATGGTGATCCTCTTTCTTTATCAGGATTACATTTAGAAGGGAATACATGGGCTGCGATTAAGGCTCTTGAGGAAGTTAATGAGAATTTTATAGGGATTACGAAATCTTTTGAAAACAATCCTGAAAAATGGAGGACTGTTAAGAACTCTGAAGACCCATTTAAAGAACGTTTTCCTAGTCCTTATGAGGGAGCTTTAACAAGTTTCCAAAAACTTATTATTGGAAGTGTTTTGAAACCTGAAAAACTCATGCTTGGGTTGAAAATGTTTGTGAGTAGAGAATTAGGACAGGTTTATATAGAATCCCCACCTTTTGACCTTAAAGGTGCATTTGAGGATTCACAAAGTATGAGCCCGATTATATTTATATTAAGTCCAGGTGCTGATCCGATAAGTGATTTGATGAAACTTGCTGCACAAAATGATATGGATGGGAGGTTTAGGATGTTATCTCTAGGGCAGGGACAAGGTAAAACTGCAGAGAAGTTTATAGATAATGGAAGAAGAAATGGGGATTGGGTTTGTTTACAAAACTGTCATTTGGCTGCATCTTGGATGGGTGAGTTAGAAAGGATTCAAGAACAACAAGTTGAAGGAGATATACACCCTGAATATCGTCTATGGCTAACTTCAATGCCAAGTAATAAATTCCCAGTACCAGTTCTTCAAAGCGGAGTTAAACTAACAAATGAACCTCCAAAAGGTCTTAAAGCTAACCTTGGGAGAACTTTTCAAGATGTTACTCAAGAGAATTATGAGGGTTGTACAAAGTCTTATGAATACAAACGCATGCTTTATGCCTTAGCTTTTTTCCATGCAGTTATTCTAGAAAGAAGAAAATTCGGGGCTATAGGCTGGAATATTCCTTATGAATGGATGACAAGTGATTTTGTTACAAGTAAATCACAATTGTTTATGTATTTAAATGAACAAGCTATAATCCCATATGGAACTCTAAAAGTTCTTGTTGCAGAAATTAATTATGGTGGACGTGTTACTGATGATAAAGATGTTAGGCTTATAACAGCATTACTTGATAAATATTTTACCCCTGAACTTATGAGTCCAAACTATACATTTTCAACATCTTCTATATACAGACCACCTGAAGGACAAAGTTTAGATGATATTAAAGATTATATTAAAGGTCTACCTTTAGAAGATGACCCTGAGCTTTTTGGTTTACATAGTAATGCAAATATTACATTTAATAAAAAAACAGTTTATGAATTTAGAGATGCGATTGCTTTGATACATCCTAAAATATCTGGAGGAAGTTCAGGGAAAAGTTCAGATGATATTGTAAATGAAATGGCAAAAGATATTGAAGAGCGTTTACCTAAACCGATGAATGTGGAAAAAGAGCAACACCCTGATACTTTTTCAAAGAATGAAATCGGAGCTATAAATTCTTTGGGGGTGTTTGTTGGACAAGAAATTTATAGGTTTAATAAGCTTTTGGTGGCAATGAAAAACTCGTTGGTGCAGTTACAGAAAGCTATTAGAGGAGATGTGGTTATGGGTCAAGACCTTGAACGTATGTATAATAGTTTTTTGAATCAAAGAGTGCCTAAGAACTGGTCAGATCATGCTTATCCGTCTTTAAAACCTCTAGGATCCTGGGTAAAAGACCTAATCGCCCGTGTAGAATTTATACACCAATGGCTGACTCTAGGTCCAAGGCCAACTTATTGGCTTTCAGCTTTCTTTTTCCCTCAAGGTTTTATGACTGCAGCTCTTCAAATGTATGCAAGAATGACTAAAACCCCAATCGACACTTTGAAATTCCGAACTGAAGTTGTTCCTAAAACCCATCATCAAATCACTGAAGGACCAAGTAAAGGGGTTAATATTCATGGATTATTTATGCAAGGGGCAAGATGGGATACTCATAGAAGTAGAATTGAAGAAAGTGAACCTGGAACTTTGTTTATAGAAATGCCTGTTGTTTGGCTAGACCCAATATTACTTGATACTAAAATAGAAACTTTATCTTATCCTGCACCTATGTATAAAACTTCACTTAGAGCTGGTGAATTAAGCACAACTGGACACTCGACGAATTTTGTTTTGTTTTTAGAACTACCTACAACTCAAAATCCTGTGCATTGGATTCGACGTGGTGTTGCGCTTTTATGCCAATTAGATGACTAGTTTTTTTATTAATTTTAGTGAATTTTTATTAGAGGGTTAGGCTTGATTAGCTGCTAAATAGTGTTGATTTTTATATATAGAATAAATCTTATCCAGCCTAATAATATGATAATTATAATTATATAGCTTTTTCTTATAACACACCTCCCATACTTTCTTATTTAAAATCTATTAAATCCTCATAATCAAATTATCTACTTACCCCTGACGACAACATCTGCTTTTAACATGCTCATTCTAAGAAGCACTAATTGGGTGTTATGCATAAACGACTTTGCGATGTTCAGTACTGTCCTATTAACTTTATTTTTTTCATCTACTTGACGACTCATAACAGTTTTCTGATGTGCATCAATCCTTGCATCAATTTTCCCATCAGCAATAAGTTTAACTAATTTTTCCTCAATATCTTCTTCACTACATACAAAATTCAAAGCTAACTCACTGATTCTAATTTTCTTAAAAGCTTTCATGAACTGAATCAAACATCGACTTTTTATTTCATCACATAAATTTGTCATATACTTACCAATGTATACATCAAGAAGCATCTGTTTGCGTATATCTTCTAAGATTTGGATAAGCCTGTTAAACTTACATGTTAAAAAGCATTCAAGAAGTTCAATATACTTAGGTTCTTCTTCTGAATATGTTATAAAAGCTTTAGACTGAGTCACTTCATTACTAATGGTTTTTCTATCCATTGAAGCTAATGCGCATATACTTATATAAGCAGCAAGATCAGAATTACAAGCCAATTCCTGAGAGTTATCTCCAGCAGTTCTTAAAAAATACTCAGTCGCAGTCTTATAATTAGCATTATCAATACTACAAATTCCCATAATAACCGCAGCTGGTAACAAATTTTTTTCTGGCATTGTCACCAAGCTTAAAACCTTCTGTGCATTGTTTTGAGTAAACGACATATTCTTCTTATACAAAGATGTGAAAGTCATACGTGAATAAAGTTCATATTGCTGTTCTGCAGTTACAGTCAAATCTTTAGCTCTTAAAAGAAGCTTTAATGAGTTATTCATATCCCCAGCTTTATAATAATACCCTGCTAATTCAAGGATATTTACTCTGTATGAGTCTTTAAGTCCTGCATTTTTAGATTGAGTGATTTTATATTCCCTTTGATCTGCACCTTCTTTAAACTTAATTTCCCATGAAACAAATTCTTCATCTGATAAAAGGCCGTAGTTTTGGTTTGGAAGTAAACGAGATTTGATTATTGCTGATATGTCCTTATAAAAACCTATACGATCTTCAGAGATTGATTTGTTGACGAGGAATCTTGCTATCTCTGCGCATTGGGAAGATGGAAGCTCAGAGAGAAAGTATATCCCTCGGGCCATTTGGTTGACGTCTGAATATCGGCTGATCAATTCCATAATTTCCATGATGCTTATTATTTTGTTTTTGATTTACATGTTGAATAATTTTTATAATGATATAGGGTTAGTAGTGAAAAAGTTGACTTTATTGTTGAAGTAATGATTGTATTGGTTAGATTAGGTTTAGGAATTAGAATAATTTTATGAGGTTTTTGGAAGATTATAGTGCGAAATTGTGTGTGAAATTGTTTTGGAATTTAGTGTGACTCATTTTTAGGTTTAATTTTAGATTATAAGGTTTATAGGGTATTTTGTATATTGGACTTAAAAAAAATGTAACAAAAAATATAGATAAAAAGACAAATTGGTTTAATACTTTGGTTTATAAGCTTTGAAAATGTATATAAACAACTGTATATATTATTATATGAAATAAACTATTATATATTCTTTATATTAGTAAATATTTCCTATTATCCTAATTAATACTTAGTTTGAACATTGATTCTGACAAACAAATAAGCAACACCCATAAGCGGTAAAATTATCAAAAGCAGTCCAAACCCTAGCAAAATTCCTACAAAACATAAAAGCACTGCAGGAAAGTAAATAATAACCTTAAGTAAAAACCAAAAAATATGTTTAGTTTTATCAGTCTTCCCATCAAAAACAGCTTCAACACACATCCAACCAACAACAAAAGGCAAATAGAAAAACCCGAAAACTAATATCATAGGAGAGAAAATAAAAAGCAGTATATTGTAAAATATTAAATGCTCATTCATAAAGAAAAAATAGTTTCGATCCCAATTCGCTCTATAGATGTTTACAATAAAAAAAGGGGTAAAAGGAACTAGGATAATTGAATATATGCAAAATAATATTGTCCACCATGAAAACATTCCTTCTAAGTTTGATGCTGCACAGTTAAGATACTTATGAGAATCAGTACTTGATTTACCACACTTTAAACAGAATTCTGTGTCACATAAACACCTTACAGTCATACATCCAAAGGGTTTTATTACTAAATTATTGCATGTTGGGCATTGTGTTGCTGAACAGTTATTCAATATTTCTTCTTTTCCAGGATCTCTTGTTTGTTTAAATCTCACATCGCACATATTGCATTTCAAGTACTTTTCTGAACCTTCTCCATAGCCATTACAATTAATCTGTGGGCAAAATTGTTTGATTGGATCCATCATGCATAATTTGTTCTTCCTATAAATTTTTAGCTTTTTGTATATATCCTTTTCTAAGAAATCCTTGCCCATTTTGTATAAACTTTTATGGCAATTTGGTACTGGGCATTCAAGTGGATAAACATCGAACTCATCCATTTTCGTTAAGATGTATTCTTTCATACAGTCTAGACAAAAGTTGTGGCCACATTTACAGTAAACAGCATTAGCTCGGATGAGGACTGTATAGCAAATTATGCATTGTTCTTCTGTTATATCATATTGTGAGCTATAGCTTTTAGAGTTTTGATCTCCTTCCATTTAATTTATAAGTTGAAAAAGCTTTTATTTGTGATTAAAAGATTGATGGTTTAGATAAAATAAGCTGACTAAGATAATTATTGATATAAACTTAAGTGGATACAATAATTATATTAAAATTCTTACCATATTTATACCTTTGTATTATAGATTATATAGAAATCCTTACTGTATTTTAAAATATCGTTGGATTGTAGATTTCATTTAGACTGATCAGGCAAAGGTGAACTTATAAATTTTAAGATTTTTTTAAGATAGACTTTACTATTATTTATATTCTTTGAATTTAAACTTTACTAACGAAAATCTATATTTTTATAACATGAAAACTATTTTTTCTTTAGTTTGTATATCACGACACCTTTTAATATATCCATAGCTCCACAATAATTCTATTTTAAACACTATATCCTTTATATAATCTCCTTATCTAAATGATTTCTAAATTCTAATCCTAACATAAAACCCTTTAAAACAAATCAGGAAAAATCATATCAAAGCATCATAAAACCTATATAAAAACTCTTATAAACCAATATCCTCACAACAACAAAAAATCAACTATTTCTATTATAGCTTACTAAAGTACTTTCCCAACATCTTTTTCCAAAGCTTTTATCTCCATTTGTTTCATCCAAATATCTTTATTCAAGGACTTTGTATAAATCTCTCTAATCTTAGCCTCATTATCTTCATTAGTTATCGCTAAATCAGTACTTTGTAGGATTTTACAATCAGTATCCCTCTCTTTAATAAACCTATCTTTAGTATTCCTCTCATTAGTTTCCATTTGCGAGATAAGTAAATTCGCATTTTTTATATAAAGTTCTTTCTTTTCCCTTTTAGATTCTTCACTTTCAGGAATAAAATCTAAACTAGTCGCGTATATATTTTTTTTATTCTCAAGTTCTTCTTTTCTTTTTCTATTTTTTTCTTCAATCTGCTCATTAAGCGCATTTAAATTATTCTCAAGTTCTTTTTTTCTATACATTTCAAGTTGTTTATAATATATCGCATCATTCATTTCCTGCTCTTCTTTTTCTCTTCTCAGTCTGATTTTTTCTTTTTCTTTATTTTTCAGTTCTTCATGATAGTTTTTTAAAGTTCCATTCATTGTTTTTTCCACATGTTCATTTTGTGTCCTTCTTATAGCTTGATAATCAGAAGCTTGAAGAAATTTTGGTACACCAACAGTGACTTCTTTATTATAAACCGGCGACCCTTCAATACTTTTTAAATGGTTTTTCATATCTTCTCTCATACTTACGTTTAAACTTTGAGTTTTAGCTTCAGCAATATCTCCATGAGTAAAAGGAAAATAATCATAAACTTCTTTTTTTTTAATATCAATAGCTTTTTGGTCTTTTAATATTTTTTCTTGTACTTGTTCTAAATTAGCTATAGCATATGCTTTACGTTTATCAGTCACTGTAGCGACTTTATCTATTTTTTCTGATTCAATAATTTCTCTAAACCCTTTAAGAGTTTTAGAGTTCTCGCCAGCTTCTTTTTCTTTTTCAAGTTCTTTTTCAGCTTTTTTCATTCTGATTTGTTCTTGATGGAAACGGAGGAGTTCTTCTGGGGATAAAGGTTGTTCGAAAGCTTGTTTTCTAGTGAATTTTGTTCTAAAATTGAAAATTGGGTGGATTTGGCCTGTATAGAAGCCAACAGGTGCTAGAAGAGTATTATTGGTTTTATATTTTAGACCTCGATAGTAGTTGTTGAGGTTTATAGATGCACCTTGGTGGATTGGGTTTGGGTTTGATGGATGTATGCTTGAGGATTCACTAAAAGTTGTGTAACAGGAATTACGAGGGGTACTTACGCTTATAAAAGTTGACCCTTCGGGTTTGTCGTATGAAGTCAGAGCTCCAAATTCTGCCCATCCTTTACTAACTGTTAAGTCACCAACGCGAAAGTGCAAAACCACAGTACTTCCAGAAGATATTGATACAGACAATTGTTGTAATGTTTCTTTTAAACACAGCATAACCATATCTCTTTCTATTTGGCAAACTTCAGCAATAGCCGAATAACTTATTTGCTGTTCTTTATAACTATTGCTATTTTGAGTTTCACTTGAGTTCCTAAACAAAACTTTCGCATTTGCTAAAAAACTCACCGCAGGGATAAATTTCACTGGGTTTGTTGGTATAAATTTCCCAAATTCAGAGCATATTGGGGCTTTTTGTTGTTGAATTGCACTACGTATAAACTTTGTCATGCCACTCCAAACCTTATACATAACCTTAGAAATTTGTTCAAGATTTTTAACATAGAATGGGTTCGTGCTTGCTTTTTTGAATAAGTCTAATTCGGATAACTGCATTATTTTCAATATGAAAAAAATAGTAAATTTAGTTGTTTGTTTTTATTATGGTATTTTTTATATGTTTAGAAGATATTTAATGAAAAACTAATGATTTTTTTAGGTAAACATAAGAAGATTATTAGATTGTGTTTTAGGTTTATTGATTAGATATATTATATTAATATAAATAAAAAAATATTAGGGTTGGTTGTTATGATATAATTGATGGATGAAATATAAATAAGGTGTTAAATATAATGTGAAGTATATATACAAATTTTAAGTTGAAGATATATTTTAAGATAAAATATAATTAATGGAGCTTTTACTTATTACTAAAGGTTACAAAATTGGAAAAAAAATAGGGGAAGGAGGGTTCAGTGAAGTTTACAGCGCTTCAGATGAAAAAAATAATCAATACGCACTTAAGATTATTTCAGATAGAGAAGTTGCATCTCTTGAATATAGAGTCCTTTCGAAACTCCAAAAATGCAAAGGTGTACCAACTGTATACGATTTTCTTACCTCTTGTGAAAGTAGCGCAATAATCATGAAACTTCTTGAAAAATCAGTTTTCGAGCATTTTAGAACTAAAAAATCAATCAATCGTCTTTCTAAATTTGCAATAAATGGACTGAAAATTCTCAAAAGGATCCACAGAAAAGGATATCTACACAAAGATATAAAACCTAACCAATTTATGTATTCAGATACCCCAAATACACTACATCTTGTTGATTATAACTTGTCATCAAAATACATTAAACAAAAAAAGCATATCCCATTATCTTCTAGTTCTAAAATAGTTGGTAGTTCAATGTTTGCATCATTAAATTCTCATAGAGGTTTAGTTTTAAGTCGAAGAGATGATTTAATATCTTTTGCTTATACTCTAATCTATTTAGCACTTGGTAACCTTCCATGGTCTCTTCAACAATATAAAACTGCAAAAGATAAATGGAAACAAATCGAACGGGTTAAATCTAAGATGCCAATTGAAACTTTATGTAAAGGTCTTCCATTAGAATTTTCTTCATTGCTTGAATATCCATCAAATCTTTACTTTGAAGAAAAACCAGATTATAAATACTTGATTTCTTCTTTTAAAAGATTGTTTACGTATAATAAAACCCAAAAAAAGAGAACAATTTCTTATAAGATAAATTGTATACTTGAAGTTTCTGATAGTAAAAATCAAGAAGAGATTTCAGATTGCAAGTTTCCTTTAAAAAAATTCTCGTATGAAAGTTTAGATAAGACTGAAGAAATTGAACCACCTATGTTTATCCGTCGTTTTTCTAATTTAAAGTAATAGTTGATAATATAATATTTTTAGATGAAGGATTATTAAAAACTATTTTTTTTTGCCTAAATTTATATATAAAAGAAAGGAAGTAACCTGTAGAAATCGATTTCATAACTGAAATACTGATCAATTGATAGATTAGAGAAATAGTTTCATAAGGATGGTTAGAAGATGATATTTATTTTCGAATTCTGAAGCTCTAACATTTAATAAAATCTATTAGGCTGAGGAGTGATTTTGAGATAAGAGTTATATTTTAAAAATATAGAAAAACTAATAAGATAACTGTATTGCTAGAATTATAAGAATATAATAAAATGATATACGAGTTATAAAATCAGAGATAAAAATTTTTTTTTTAGGGTTGACAAAGATTGTGGTTTCTATGATTTACTGCATACAATTTTAGGTCTTTAGAATTTCAAACTCTAATAATTTGTTTATAACAAAAACTCAGGTCAAAATATATTAATTTGTATAACTTAATACAAACATTCTACTCATACACCATAAAACTATTAAACCATTAAACCTCAAATTCATATAAATCCATCATCCCATCATATCAAAATCATCACATAAAAACCCAGAGTCTAACTATATTTTCCTCTTTTTCAAATAAAAACCAATCATCAATTCCTTCATCCCCCACTATATTCTAAACCCTAATTCTTAAATCCTCTTCACATCACACAAAAAACCAAACCTTTCTCTTTTCCAATTCAATATCTACAACTAAGCCTACTAAGCCAATAAATATGCCAGGGAAGAAAAAGGTAGTCGAAGAAACCAAAATCTTACTTGGTCGTCCAGGAAACACCCTAAGAATGGGGATTGTTGGAGTTCCAAATGTAGGCAAGTCTAGTACCTTCAACCTCTTATCTAACCTATCAATCCCTGCTGAGAACTACCCGTTCTGCACAATAGACCCAAATGAAGCTCGTGTAGCAATTCCAGACCCTAGATTTGATCGTCTTTGTGATATGTACAAGCCAAAAAGTATGGTCGCTGCATCATTATCAATCACTGATATCGCTGGTCTAGTCCGTGGAGCATCAGAAGGAGCAGGTCTTGGTAATGCTTTTCTCTCACACATAAACGCAGTAGACGGTATTTATCAAATTGTCCGAGCTTTTGATGATCCAGAAGTCATTCATACTGAAGGTGAAGTAGATCCTATACGCGATTTAGAAATAATCCAACATGAACTCTGTGTAAAAGATCTAGAAAGGGCTAAAAATCGTATTGAAGAACTTGAAAAAATTCTTAAAAGATCTAAAGACAAGGATTTAATCGATGAATTAGAACTTATGAGAAAATGTTCGGAAATGCTACAGAATGATCAGTCAATAAAAAATGGGGAATGGCATAACAAAGATGTGGAAAGTTTGAATAGGATTTTGTTTTTAACAGCAAAAACGGTTGTTTATTTGGTGAATTTGAGCTGTGCTGATTATATGAGAAAGAAAAACAAGTGGCTTGCACAGATTAATAATTGGGTACAAGCTCATGGTGGAGGGTCAATAATTCCTTATTCAATTGAATTTGAACAGAATGTGTTTGGAATGGATGCAGAAAGTAAAGCAAAGTATTTGAAAGATAATAATGCGATTTCTATGATCAATAGGATTATTAAAACTGGGTATCATGCATTGAATTTGATACACTTTTTCACTGCTGGAGAAGATGAAGTTAAATGTTGGACTGTACGTCAAGGGTCAAAAGCACCAAAAGCAGCAGGGGTTATCCATACAGATTTCGAAAAAGGGTTTATTTGCGCTGAGGTTATGAAGTATGATGATCTTGTCTCCCTTGGTTCTGAAAATGCAGTCAAGGCTGAAGGGAAAATGAAGCAATGTGGGAAAGAATATGTGGTTGAAGATGGAGACGTCATTTACTTTAGATTTAACGTCACTAGTGCTCCAAAAGGCAAGTAAGTTAGATTAATGAAGTTCAGGATAAATGGATTATATAATTACGATTCTTCAGCATTTGGCTCTTTATGCTCTTCGCTATTGTCTTTAGTCAATTCAGCTGGCTTATCCTCACAACTTCCTTCAGATTCTTTTTTCTTAGCATTTTCTTTATGTACTGGAGCTGGCTTAGACAATGCTTTTAGATTCAATTTATTTGCCTTAGGCTTAGCTATTTCAATAAGCGACTGTAGGGTGTTAGTTAAATCGCTTATAAGCTTATCCTGTTCATCAAGTTTTGAAGTTATGGATTTGAGCCTGTTTTCAAGTTTCTCATCCACAACTTGCTTAAACTTTTCCCAGTCTATCTCCATTATTTATTTGATTTCATTTAAGACTTAGTGATTTTATGTATGAGGATAAAGGATTTAGTTTAAGATGTTTTATGGATAAAGGGTGAAAATTTACACTTTTTTTATTATTATTTGAAGGGAATTATGTTGCTTTTATAAGAGGAATTTAGTAAATGATATGTGTGAGGATATTATGATGTTTAGGAGATTTAATAATAAGGTTGATTTTGGGAATTATTGTTGTGAGGATTATGAAGGTGTTGTAAGATTATGTGTTATAGACTTTATGTTTTGTGTTTGATTGGTATTGTGAGATTAGAAAGATGAGATTAGATGTTCAAGGTTTTGGATAAGGAAATTGTTGTGATTGGAGAGGATGAGATTTTTGTGTAAGTGGAGATGGGATTGTAGTAAAAGCAGATACTGGTGTAGACTATAGAAATGAGTTTTTTTTTTGGATAAAAAATGCTTGGTTTGAAGTATATATATGATTAATAATATCTTTAAAAATATAAAAAGATAGATGAATTAGCTAGGATTATTTTTGGTGAAAAAGTTGGACTGTATATGACATGATCGCATAGAGAAAAAGATAGATGAATTAGCTAGGATTATTTTTGGTGAAAAAGTTGGACTGTATATGACATGATCGCATAGAGTTTTGGTTTGTATTGTATGTGGTTTTTATTAGATTTTGTTAGAAGTTTTTAAGTTGCTTTAGTTGTGTATTAAAAGAAAATTTATGAGTTTGTTATGAATTATTGTTAGGAATTTGGATTAAGAGTGTTTGAGACTGAGCTGAGGAGGATTTTTTGTGAAACTGTTTGGATGGATAAATAAGATATTTGTTGTATATGAATTTTTAGAGTATGGGTGGTTGGAGTATGTATATGAATTTTGAGTTAAATAATAAATTTCAAGCTAAAATTATGAAAATTATTGTATAGATGCTCTTAGCGAGGAACATAAAAACCTCAGAGAAAACTTTTTAAAATTCGACTGAGGGCATATAGGCTTCTTAAATACACGAAATTTTGAAATAGGGTTCGTCAAAATAGGTCTAGATACTATAAAATTAATAAGTAAACAGAAATCGTCTGTGAAACTCACTTCGAATAAAATTGAATTACAAACCATAAATAATTCTTAGCTGCTAACTTAAGCTTAAATATACCCATGAAGCTTGAAAACATGAAAACCTGCATGCACTTTCAAGTATTTTATGTGATAACAAATATCTAATACAATCAAGGATCTTAACCAAAAATTATTAGAAAAGCTGGTTTTGATATATCCGTTCATGATTTTCATATAAAACCTCATAAAAAAATCTAATAAAAACCATCTAATAATATAAAATACATCTGATAGAAATCCCGATTAATAATAAAAGAATAAAACTCAAAAACCAAATAAATTCTCATTTTTTATAACACATCAGATTCAAGACAAGCTTAAAATATAATAAAGCCAAATGATGAAAAGTTCTTAGTAAATACTAATTTACATTTAAAATTTTCTTTTTTTTTCTGATGCAAAATCATTACTTGCTGGTCTGATTGTGTCTTCATAAGCAATCCCGAGTTCATCAAGAAAAGCTTCTTCGTCTTCATTGACTTCATTATTTTCATTATAATTTTCTTCTTCAAGTTCGTGTAAATAATTGAGTTCATCATAATTTTGGTCATCAATTTGAGTTTCAGAAGGCGTTTTTAGCTTTTTTGTTATAGTTTCTTGGGACTTATTTTCAGTGAATCCATGGTTTAGATGAAGATTTTCTTCATTTTGGTAGAAGTTTTCTTCTATTTCTTCACTTGATTTAATTTCTGGTGGGTTGTTTATATCTTCCCAAGTCAATTCACCTTTGTGGACTTTTCGCATACGGGTCATGAAAGATCTAATTGGAGTTTTAGTCCCAAGGATCTGGCATTTTTCTATAAAATATCTAAATTCGAACTTGGGTGCTGTTATAAAGTGCCATTCTTTATAAATATTCATAAGCTTTTTCAAGTCATTTTTGCTGTTCCCAATTATGGCAAATTTCTGAAATTCAGTATAAAGTCTTTTAAGCCCTTTAGTCTCATTCATCAATGTTGCTTCATTAAGTTGTGCCCGGTTTATAACTTTTTTCGGCTTTGCTACATCAATTTTCCCAATTTCTTCTAAAATCACATCTTCCATTATCCTATATACCTATATCAGTTTATATTAATAAATTATAACTTTATATAAAAAAAAATCCTTTACCAAAAGTCTTAAAATGATCTTATAATATAAATCTTCAATAAAATATCATAAAACCTTTATAAATCTTCAATAAAATTCCTCATAAATCTTCATCCAAATAATAATATGGCACAGTTCTCAAGATATGCTCAAATAGTCATGGGTCCTGCAGGTTCAGGTAAATCAACTTACTGTCTTATTATGCAACAGCATGCCGGACTTCTTGGAAAGACAATCAAAATTGTNAATCAACTTACTGTCTTATTATGCAACAGCATGCCGGACTTCTTGGAAAGACAATCAAAATTGTTAACCTAGACCCTGCTGCTGAAGTAATATGCTATAAACCCGACTTAGACATTAGAGAACTTGTTACTTTAGATGATGTTATGGAAGAAACTGAACTTGGACCTAATGGAGGATTAGTTATGGCTTTAGAATACTTACTTGAACATACAGATTGGCTTAAAGAAGCTTTAGATGAATTCGCTGATGAAGATTATATAATCATAGATTGTCCAGGACAAATTGAACTTTATACACATATGACTATAATGAGAGATTTTTGTAAAACCATGCATGAACTAAGTTACAACATATGTGGTATTTACACAATTGATTGTACTTTTATCTCAGATGCTTCTAAGTTCATCTCAGCATCATTAATGTAAAAAATATTCAGGGCTCTATCAGCAATGAATCAAATGGAAATTCCTCATGTAAATGTTTTGACAAAATGCGATCTTATTAAAAATAAAAAAGAACTTGAAGCTATGTTGGATACTGAACCAAGGGATTTGCTTTTTGATTTACCTATATATACAACTAAGTTTAAAAACATGTCAGAGAAAATCGCTAATGTTTTAAGTGATTTCAATTTGGTTAATTATATACCTTTAGATGTTAGTGATGAAGAAACTATTAGTGCTGTTATGTATCAAGTTGATATATGTATACAATATGGGGAAACTTTAGAAGTTTATCCTAAAGATGATGAAGATATGGAAGTTGATAGATAGATTGTAAGTAGTAAATAAATATGGAAAGTTGTCAAGGAAATAAGCTTATTATACCTTCGAGACCTTATATGAAAATTGATGAGAAGAAAATTGATATTGGGGTTAAAGTAGAGAATGTGATAAATACTGGGAAAATTGATTTGAAGGTGGATAAGATAAAAATTATGGCAAAGGGTTTAGCTAGTGGGGATGATGTTTATAAGAAAAATGATGCAGTGAACTTTCGAAGTTTGGATGATGGAGGGAAGAGGGTTGTGGATGGGAATGAAAAAACAGGTAAAATAATAATACCTGAACGTGATTATGTAAAACCTGATGTAAGTTTATTGTTACAAAATGAAAATGCTCAAAATAGTGTCTTAACAGAAATTAGACTAAACCTTGATAGAATGAGGCAGAATATTGAGTTTAATTTAGATAAGGAATTAAAAATTGCAATTGAAAAAGCGTTATCTCAGTTAAAGGAAATAGATGATATTGAAAGAAATCTTTGTGCTAAATTAATTCAAGGACCTGCACCTATTGTAAGAGAATACAAACTCAAGAGCAAATTGTATAATCTCCTAATAAATGAATTAAATATCAAGTCTGAAGAATCATCAATAAATATTCAGAAAAAAGAAGAAGTAGTTACTGAAAAGCCTCAAACTAAAGCAGAGAAAAAATTAAAAAAATTAAAAAAAAAAATGATAGACTTAAATAAAAAAATTGAAAGTCAAGCAAAAACATTGCCACAAATTCCGATTTTAGACCCTATTATTGAACCAAAAAATGCAAATACTTCTGATCAGAAATTAAAAAAATTAAAAAAACTTAATCCTATTGGTAAAGAAATTCTAATCACTGATAATACCATACCATTATTAGTATTACTTAATTCATCAACTATAACAAATCTTACAACCACTGAGGAAATTCAAATAAGCCAATTAAGTAAAGGTATGAATTGCCTTGTTATTGATAGAGATAATATATTATTTGCTGGAGGATGGAATAGGAGTTTTTTTTCATTTTGTATTTCTAAGAAATCATATGTAATATTACCCAATCTAAAATACCCTCACTTATTTTTTGGTTTTAGTTTTATTGGAGATAATCCTTCTGTAATTGGAGGGATAATAAATGAAAATGAGGTCGGGACTGTTGAAGTATTTGAAGACTATCGCTGGAAAGAAATCGAATCACTGAAAATCAAAAGATCTCATTGATCTCATTGCACTGCTATAAAACATAAAAATGTTACATATGTATATGGAGGAATTTCACCAGAAATAAATACTTTTATTGAAAAATACGAAAAACAATGGATTCTGATAAAAATTAAAGGACTTTGTAAAGGATTTAGTTTTGGAATTGCTTCAAATGAAAATTTCATATATATTTTAGGAGGGAAAGAAAAAAATCAAGAAGGAAAAAAAATAAAGGGAAAAATTAAAACTATCCATAAATACGATGTTATAAAATCGAGTTATATAAGCTTAAAACAATTGAAAAAACCTTTCTGCTCTAGGAATACTGATTCAGTTGTTTTCCATAACAATAAATTGCACTTTTTGGGTAAATCAGAGACAATTATTTCCCAATATCTCGTAAATACTTAGAAATAATTTTTTTATAAGTAATGCCAATAATTATTATTGACTGATTATAATAATAGGTGTCAGCATTATTTCCATTATATTAATTATTCATAATAACTAAGTTTGATTTCCTTTTTGAGATATATAATTCATTTCATGTAAAAAAAGATTCCCCTTGAAAAAAAATTTTTTTTTTTGTAATACTAAATTATTTTCTGCAGTTACCTATACAAATAAAATTAAATGTTTATATGGTCACAGTTGAATAAATTTCTTTCATAAATTTTCAAGGGGTAAAACGACTTAACAAAGCATTTAAATCTCATTCAAAAAGTTAAATTAACCTGAAAAAGGAATTTCTTCAAAATTTAAGAATTACAAGTAAAATTATTTTGTACATCTATCGTAGTATAACACATGATTATATAACTTCGCTTGAAAGAAAACTTAAAATGAAGAATCCCTGCCACATCACAATTAAGGTTCTTTAAAGTGCAATGAATAATACTTTAATTAAAAGAATCTTTAAATACTATGAAATTTTCTTTCTCCCAAACTTTTAATAAATAGTTTTTGCAAATTTCTCTTCTCTAAATTTTATATTTAAACAAAAAAATCCATTATAAAGTATCTAAAACTAAACAATAAAATCAAAACTTATCAAGTATTACCCAGTCAAACCCACACAAAGCCTATCATATTTTCTTAAAACCTACTCAAAATAATAATTTTTCTTTACCAAAGGTATTCAAACCTATAATATAAAACTAATCCAAAAAGGATCATTATTACAACTATACAACATAACTTCAAATAAAATATGGATTGGTCTCCAGCTAAAATGCCCATAAAAATTCCATCAAGACCCTACAAACAAAAATCAGAAGAAGTAAAAAATGAAGGTTTACCATATAGAATAAACAGTCCAGCAAATTTAAATGACCTTTGTTCAATGGGATCATCTCAATCTGGTCGAGGATCTTTAAGTCAACCAGTAATTGTAGAATACAATGAAACACCAAAAGAGACTTACGATGATTTTGAACCATCATCATTTCATAATCCTTCCGAGCCTGCTGATATTATATACTCAAGTGATGATGAATACAATTCTAATGTAAAATTCGGAGTTTATGATAATAAAGTACGATTTCCCAATATGAAAAATTATATACCTAAAGATCATTATTATCAAGAAAATCAATGCAATATACAACAATTAGATTTTGTAAACAATGGGACAAATTTCGATATAATAGAAATAAAAAATCAACTTGATGACCTTAGAACTTCTATAAAAAAGCGAGTGACAAAAACTATGGAAAATGTGTTTAATGATGGAATGATAGAATTAAAAAAGATTGATGATCTTGAAAGGGTTATTTATACCAATCTTCAAATAAATCCTCCTCCGAATATTCAAAGTTGTTTAGAACCTAAAGCTTATAGGCTTAAAGATTTTAATTTTGGAAACCAATTATATAAATCATCGGAAAGCTCTGGTTTTTCAGATAATGAAGATAAAGTTATGAAGTATGAAGAGAAAAAATTTAAAAGAAAACAAGCGAAGGTAAGGAAAAGAAATGAGAAGAAAAAGAAAATGGAAGATGAGTTAGAAAGGAAAAGGAAATTAGAAGAAGAAGAAATTAAGAAAAGGTTAGAGATAGAAGATAGGAAAAGGAAATTATTAGAAGAAGAAAGGAAAAGAAAAATAGAAGAAGAAGAAAGGAAAAGAAGGGTAGAAGAAGAGGAAAGGAAAAGAAAAATAGAAGAAGAAGAAAGGAAAAGAAGGGTAGAAGAAGAAGAAAGAAAAAGAAAACTTGAAGAAGAAGAAAGAAAAAGAAAAATAGAAGAAGAAGAAAGAAAAAGAAAACTTGAAGAAGAAGAAAGGAAAAGAAAAATAGAAGAAGAAGAAAGGAAAAGAAAGCTAGAAGAAGAAATAAGGAAAAAAAAAGAAATTGAAGAAAAGAGAAAACAAGATGAGGAAAAAAGAAAACTTGAAGAAGAAAAAAAAAGAAAAGACCGAGAAGAGCAAAAAAAAAAGGAAGAACGGCATAAGAAAAACATTGAAGCCGAGAAAGCAAGACAAGCCGAAGCTGAAAGAAAAAGAAAACTAGAAGCTGAAGAAAATAAAAATCCAAAGTTATCAAATTCATCTTTATTAACCAATTCACTATTAGCATCTTTTCTTCAAGATGGGGCACTAATATCTTCAAATCTAGAAAGCCCAGAAGATATTGAAGTATCAAATGTAACAAAAGGTATGACATTAATGGTTCTTAACTATGATACAATATTATTCGCAGGAGGACAAGCACGTAATGCATTTACATTTACAATATCAACTAAAAAAATCAGACACCTTCCAAAACTTAAACGAGTCCGAACCTATTTCGTCCTTGCATTAATAAACAATTTACCTGCTGCAATTGGTGGATTATTTCCCCCATCAAATGTTACGGATTCAGTTGAGATTTTTGAAAATAATAAGTGGAAAGATTTTAATTCACTTAATTATGGAAGGTCGCATTCTCATGCTATTCAGCATGAACAGATAACTTATGTTTTTGGTGGACTTTGTGGAGGAATTAATCTGACTGTTGAAAAATTTGAAGGTAAATGGAAAGTTCTTGATGTAGAATTACCATTTCATATGAGAAATTTTGGTTTAGGATCATATGAAAATAATATTTATCTTTTTGGTGGAGAATGTATGGGTAATAGAAGTTGTGAAGTTTTTATGTTTAAAACTGATTGTGAGAAATTTTTTAAATGTAGGAATATGATACAGGATTTTTCTACTTGCAATTCAGGTTCTGTTATTTTTAATGGTACAAAGTTTTATTTACTTGATAATGAAGAAGAAGAAGTTTTTTATTACAATCCAGTTAATTAATTATTATAAGTGATTTTTACCAAGCTAGGGAGTTGGAATACTTTAGAATTTTAGAGTTTGCATGATGATTAAATAAATATTTAGATGCTTGATTTTATGTTTTATTTATGTGTTTTAGTTATTTTTATAATAAACTTTGTTTTGTGTTTTTGATTGTGATAAAAGATTAAGATATTCATTGATGAACTGAATATGAAGTAAAATAATTAACGTAATATACTCCTTTGAGCTGATGCAAATAAAAGTTTGAATGCATTTAGAAAATTCAATGAGCATATAAGGTGTAAATAATATGAAGAGAAATATAAGTTATTGTGCATAGAATAGAAAAATGGCTGAATTATTTTAGTGAAAAAACAAATAAAATTTTTTTATCAATTTTTAGCAGAAATG
The DNA here is from genome assembly GCA_001970955.1 of Stentor coeruleus. Taxonomy (NCBI): domain Eukaryota; phylum Ciliophora; class Heterotrichea; order Heterotrichida; family Stentoridae; genus Stentor; species Stentor coeruleus. The sequence goes on along the minus strand of MPUH01000026.1, from coordinate 127,123 downwards.
ATTTCAAATATAAATAAAATTTCAAAAAAAAAATCAATGTTTAATTCTCTTAATAGTTTATCCATTCTAACTTTACTTAATATTTTTTTATTTTTAAACCAACTAATTACGTTTACGAGGGTTATTAACTGCTGATTTTCTATATGGTGAATTAAGAAGCTGTTTTTGAGGTAAATTATTCCCCGGAGAAACTGTTTTAGATGCAATATTTTGATTTTTAATATCATTTTTTTCTGAAGAACTCATATAAAAACTGCTACCGGTAACGACAAAAGGATTAGTTTTCGTCAATGATCCTGCTTTACTATTGCTAGGTTCTTTTAAAGGACTTTCAGCTTTTAAAGAGGATCTTAAGTTTCTATTTTTTTCACTAGCACTAAGTTTATTTTGAGTACATAAACATGGGCCGTCATTGTTTATTATCTGCCCACATTTATTGCATTTTCTATTTTTAAGACTACTTGAAACTGTTGATTTTCCTAATTGACTAGTTTTATATTCTTCTTTAAAAGGGTTTTCCAAACATTTTTTACAGTGTTGTCCATTTATCACTTTATTTTTGCATTTAGGACAAGAGTATTCAGTAAAACTTTTTACGACCTTTGGCTCTAAGTATAATTTTGGCTTATAACTTTCACATGTTTGACACTGTAGTTCATAATCAGGATTTAAAAGCAGGCAAAATTGGCATACCCAGCCTGTTTTTCCTGGACGAATTGTTTCACATTTAATACATATATCATAAATATCATAGTTCCCAGTATTACATATTCCACATTCCCACACAATTTCTTTTGTAATTCCTAAACTCTCATCATCAACTTTTTTTTCAATAATCTTTCTTGTATCCTGTTCTACTTTCATATCATTTTTCTCAATAATATTTCTTGTATCCTGTTCTGTTTTCTTATCTTTTTTTTCAACTTCACTTTTGTTTTTTATAGTCATATTTTTTTCATAAACCATCATTTCAAGAACTAAAGATTTTTCAATGATATAATCATATAATTTCAGAAAATCCCAAACTTCTCCTGACTCATTTCCATACCACCGACTATTGAGGTTATAAAAAATCCAAGTTTTATTCTTATCTCTTAAGACAATCAAAGATAAAAAATATATTTCATTGCAATCACAAAAAAATAAATCTTTAGTATTGAGCTCTATTGACATAGAATTCATTTTAATATTAAAAGGAGCAATATTCCAAATAACTTTAAATATAAGATAATAAGGAGATACTTTAAGGTAATCAGATTTTATAGACTCCTTATAAGGGCATAATGGTTTGTCACAGATTTTATATTTCTTTTGACTATCTTGCATTTTTTTTAAGTTAAAAAAACTATAGGTAAATGAGTCAGCGTTATTGACTTCGATTGTGAAGTAAAAATTGCTACTTCTTAACAGAAGAAAGTATTTACTAGAACATTCACAAATATAATGTTCTATAATAGTTGGCTCGATTAATTTATGTATATCATTATTAAAACAGCCATCTGTCTTTATGCTAAATGAGTGAACAAGTATAATCAAAGCATCTAAAACTGATTCTACCCAAACAAAATCCAAATAACTATTTTCTATAACCTGCAGTAAAAATCTTAAATCCACATATTGTCCTGTTTTAACATAACTAATACTCATATCATAGAAAATTTGTTTTAGAATACACAAAGTAGATAAACAATCACTTTTACAACATGAAGTAGATTTAACAACTTCAATTCTTAAAGCTTTTAGTATATACCTAAATATTTTATACATAATTTTTAAAGCTTCAGCAAAATAAGCAAACTTTGGTAATGGGGCAAAGATAAAATCAGGGTTAAGTTTTGAATAATCAGTTGATTCTACTGATTTAAAATATTTTTCGCAGTTTACAGCTAAATGCTTTTGCTGAGTTGCATTACAAAATAGACAAGGCCCATTATTTATCATTATCAGTATAATAATATATCTAATTTAGACTAATACAAGTAAGTATATACTCATTTAGCATGGATACATTCTTCTTAACAATGCTGAAAATATAATTATGGATAATTTTTACTTATGGCCTCTATCAAAGCAGTATTTAGCTGCCCATTTCTATCTATCTGAAGAAAAACCAATCTCGATTTCAGAAGCACAAAGAGCACAACTAGGAGCACTTCATCTTTATGTATCATTTGGTAAATATTCTTCTGATTTGTCTATTCCTGACCTTAATTTATGTTCCCAAGCAGAAAGGAAAAAACGTATCGAAGAATGGAAAAAACTGTCTTCTCTGTCTAAATCCACAGCAATGCAGAAATTTCTCGATCTTCTTACAAGTCTTTTTCCTAACTGGACAAAATCAAGAAAACTAATGTATGAGTTCCAGTTAGAATGGTCATCTATACAGAAAGTAGATAAGAAAGCACCTAAGTCTTTAGAAAAGACCAAAGATGATATGAAAAATTTCCGAAGATCAGTTGGTAAGTCAATGATAAGTTCAATAGAAACCATCAGTCCTAGAGAATTAGAACAAAATTCTATTAAAAAAATAAAAATCAGCAAACCTAGATTGAGAAGATCAAGGTTTAGTAGGACTCATAGTATTGATATTCCTAATTCTTTATATAGTTTTAAAGAAATACAACTTGAACCTGAAGCTCCAAAATACCCTATTGTATCTGCATCATTAGAAACTTATAGACAAAGTTTACAAGATAGGAATCAATTAAAAAATTTCATTGAAAACATGCAAAGCTATAAAGGGGGGAATATAAGAGACACAAGTGCCTCTAGGTTTCCAAAAGCTACAAAATACCCAATACCAAGAGAATTCCCAGAGCCGGAAATACCGACTAATTTTGATAAGGAACTGAAAAACTATAGGCGAAATCTTCTTCAAAGCGAGTTTAACAAGTATAAAATCGTTGCTGAGCCTCCAAGTTTGAATTCTGGACTTGATAAAATTAATGAAACATTAGCNCTGAGCCTCCAAGTTTGAATTCTGGACTTGATAAAATTAATGAAACATTAGCATCACTAAAGCAAACTCTGCAACAGTTAAATTAATAGGCTAAAAATATTCGAAAATATAAAACCATCATATAAATTAAGTATTATTATAAGCATTTATCTAGTTTTTTACTGTAATCATATATNCATCACTAAAGCAAACTCTGCAACAGTTAAATTAATAGGCTAAAAATATTCGAAAATATAAAACTATCATATAAATTAAGTATTATTATAAACATTTATCTAGTTTTTTACTGTAATCATATATCAAAATGATAAAAATAATAGAAATGAGCCATCGTCGAGCTTATACACAGTTCCTTCAAAAACCTAAACACCATATAGCCGTTTGTGAATTCCCAGCAGACTTGGCAAATTCTATTATAGAAAAGGAAATCGAACTTGAAAAAAACCCAAGTATGATACTAATAAACGAACTTATTGCTCTTTATACTAAAGCTGTTGAACATTATGAAACGCAGGATAATCCTAAGTATCTAGATTTCCAGGAACGTATGCACAAAATGCTTTTAAGACCTGAGATTTTATGTATTTTGCAAAAGGATAATACTAAGGATTTTAGTAGAGAAATAGGAAATACAGGAAAACGCTCTTTGAGTCCGAAAAAAATATTAGTGAATGATGAGAAAATGGGTTTAGAGATTAGAAAAGAACAAGTTGAAGAGGATAGGAAAAATTTAGCTTGTCAATTTACTAATGTGCTGAGTAATGGGAGTAGTTGTTTAAATTTGATAAAATCTGTTAATGAAAATACAGAGAGTGTTTTAGTTAAAATTGTGGAAAGTATTAAGGAACAGGATTTAGAATTAGAGAAAAGGGTTGCTATGAGGAAAAGGAACAGATATGCGAAAAGTCAGAATTTTAGTTTACTTAGCAAAAAGTCGCAGATTATTGATAATAACGAAAGCTATATGGAAGAAGGAGATACAACTTGTACTAAGTCTAGTTTGTTTACTTCTGATGATATAATAAATGAAAAATTCGAGAAACGGCTTGAAGAACTTATGGAGCAAAACCTTAGTGAAAAGGCACTAAAGATACTTGAAACAAAAATGAATTATGAGTCACAAATTTCTGAACTGTCTGAAGGAAGTGGGTTACTTAATTTGGTTGTTGATGAGATGAAAAAGAATATGAACGAAGAAATTACCCAAATTGTTGAGTTTTATGATAACAAACGCAAAGAGGAAATCAAAAAACTCAAAGAAGAAATTTATAATTAGTGCTAATTATTTTGCTTATCTTAAATATTCAACTAAAAAATTACAAATCACAAATAGTTTTTAAGTATTATATATAAATCTTAATGCTCTTACAAGTATATTTTAAATAACTCAAATTTAATAATAAATATATTATGAGCAATAATTCATTAGCTTCAAATTTTCCTAAAGCATATCATATCCTATATTTTACAAATAACCTTTATAAATACGAAGCAAATTCTTCAATTTTAAAATTGTTAAATACTTTATTATTATAAAAAAACCACATGAAGCTAAGATATTCTTATTTAAAAACTCAAGATTATATTGAAATAATTACAAGTCAATATACTTATTTTCCTCATTTTTTAAACAATTATGAAAATTATATAAATTATAGGATTTAAGTAGAAAAAAAAGATTTTTTGAGAAGAAAGAATTGGAGTATGAAGAGAGGAGGTAAAAGAAAAATATATGAGGAACTTTTGAGATAAGTAAAGTTGGATAATGAGTAATATATACTGAAGAAGTAAATATAGTAAATTTAAAGGTATAATGTGCATTTTGATGAATATAGAAAGTTTATAATTATAATATTCCAGTGAATAGCATATATTGTGTTTATGATATTGACAGCCACCAGCAAGTTTATGCTGATATAAAATATATCAGTAAGTTTATAAATATCTTATTAAAAATTTAAAATACTAGTTATACTACCAGTTTAAATCTCAAAAGAATTTTTAATGCCTTACCTAAAATCTTTCTATAATAAAAAACAAAACAAGGCTTAAAAAAATTATCGTTTACATATATATTAAATCTAATACCATCCTTATCAATATAAAAATAATTATATGCATTAAAATATAAGAGCCCTAAGTTTTTCTTATCTAAAAAAATCATAGTATTAAAATAATAAATTAAAACCTTCTGTATAAAATATCCAATTACTAGACTAAATATACTATTAAAAATAATCAAATATAAAAATTACTTATAAAACTAATGACGATTTCTAAATTTTTCATAGTTGTCCATAAGGCCTTTTAAATATGTCTATGGTAGTAAAATTTAGAATCTCTCTAGATAAACATTTCTAATTAGAAAACAGTCTATTAGTTAAAAAAACTATAACAAACAACCTATGAAAAAAGTGAATCTGCTGCCCTAAACATCATAAAAGTCTTTTATGAATTATAACTGGCCTAACATTTTATGTCAGCTAAACAAATAAAAACATAATTTCATCTACAAGCATCATTACCAAATACACATCCTATAGTAATTTTAACAAAACTAATCCTATCAATATTACCAAACGATGCTTTCTTCCTTATCGAAGTTCTATTTATTTCTTTTTTAGATCCAATCAGCCATACTACAATAAAATTTCAACTTTTATACCAAATAATTCATTAAAAACTAATCTAAACCTCTTCTAAAAAGTCTAAATCACAATTATTACTACAAAAAAATCTAAAATATTTTTCCTTTATTCATCCTCTTATATTTATATAAACAAAGTTTTTCCACACAATATTTCTTATTATAAAAAGTTTATCATATAATATTCTTCTCCATTTTAAGAGTTTATTATATACACTAAGGCATTTTCAGCAGAAAATATTTATCCAGAAGAATTTCAATGATTTATAATACCAATCTTAATATGGCAACTAGCAAAAACAGTGTGTTGGAATTCAAGCACTTGAAAGACACTTATTCAAGATGGGAACAATATGAAAACCAAGTAGGTAATATTGACGATTTTCTAACTGTAGTAGAAGCATGTTTAAGGGAATTAGCCCAGACAAAACCTACGAAATACAGTCTTAATCGGGTCTTAGCTGATCTTTTATACTGGATAAATTTGGTCAGTGATAATTCTTGGAAAAAAGTATCACTTATGCTACGCTTACTAAGAGAATTAACATCTCAAGGAGTGAATTTCCAAGAATCTAACCTAAGAACAATGAAAGGTTTAATAATCTCAGTCATTGGCCTGATTTCTAATATTGAAACATTTGAGTCTTCTGAGGTATTAGAAATTTCTTTTGAAACACTTCTGACTTTATGCCACTTAGGTGAAAAAATCCCCCTTTTCTCAGAGAGTCAGAATTTTGCTGATGAAACAAGTACTTTAGTCACAAAATTTTTTACGACAGCTAGCGAAGTTATTAGTAAATCTTCTAGTAAAACCAAATACTTAAGATTGTATGAAGAATTGTCCGAATACTCATTTTTCTTTGCCCTTCCTGGAAATGAAGATGTCATAAGAGCTCTTGACAAAATATGTGTGGCAAATTTTTCTCAAGATCAGCCAAATGAAAAACCTCTTTGTAGTCTAGCTAAACTCATAGCAAAATCAGTTTGCTATAATAAAGTCTATACTAAACCTCAAGATTGTTTAAAAAGACTAAGAAATGTTATGAATGATATGGCATTTGATATTACTTGGTACTATGAAATTGTTTTAGAAAACCTTCTTTTAGCTTTTAATAATGAAAATGAAGGTAAAAATAAAATCTTAGACGTTCTTTTTGAAATTCTCTTAACTGAAAACATAAGCCAAGAATTGTATGAAAAAATTTTCCTGTCAATAATTTCTTCTAATCAACCTATAATCAAAGGTAAATTTATGGAAACAGGCTTAAGAATAAAACTCTTTGAATCGGAAAGAATGTTTATAAGCCCATTGATTTTCGATAAACTCTGTCCTATAATCTGTGAGAGAATAAGTTTAATTGAATTAAAGCACCTTTTGCGCTTTAGTTTTTTTAATAAAAAATGCATCTGCAGTATTTTACATGTTTTATTGTGTTTTATTCAATCCAAAATCCCAAGTCTTCGGTATTTTTCTTTCCCAGAAGGTCAATTTAATAAGAAAAAACTGAATATCGGCCCTGAAAAGAAAGAATTTTCTATTGTTTTTAGGTTTTTCATTGAAAATATAGAAGAAAAACAGAAAATCATTAGTATTTATAAAGACTCAACTACCCAAGTTAATATTTACACTAGTAACACAAAACTTTATATGAATATCGAAAGAGAAACTGAGACAAGTAGAAACGATATAGCTTATATTAAACCTTATCAATGGATGCATGTTATAATATCCTATGGAGGAAGGCAAAAAAATAAAAAAACATTATTCGTTAAAGCTAATGACTATGAAGATAGGCTTTCATGGCCAGATCTAGACAGTATCTTTGAAAAAATGAGTGATATGCAAATTGTAATTAATGGGAAATTCGAGTACTTTTTTGCTTTTAATTCTGCCGAAACCTGCGCTATAATTAAAAACATTACAGATCATGAAAAAATCATATCTGAAATTAACAAAAGCCAGCTGATTTTAGATTCCCTTACTTTAAGCTTACCTTTTAGAAACCTTAAAGATCCTCATAAACCTCAAAATCTACCTGAATTCACATCAATATTAAATGGTTATGAAATTCTTATTGCAGTTGGAGGGCTAAAATGCATGCTTCCTATATTAAAAAATTCTGAAAACATCCTTGATTTTTCTGAATTTATAAAAATTATTAGTGAAAGTATAGATAGTGAGTATTATGAAACTGTTGGCTCTGTTGATGATGATCTATATGAAGGTTTATTTTTTTTAATGAATGAACAGATTGAAAATATATCCCAGGAATTGATTGAAAGTTTCTCAAATCTCACTTTGAAACTTATAGAAAAAAACCGAGAAACTCGAGCTTTGAATAATATTATAGAAAACTCACAGTTTTGGGCTAGGATTAAAGAAAACTCTGATATCACTCATTTATTAAATATTTTCTTTATGTTTAGCAATGGGACTATATATACAAATCTAGATGATATTATGAAATTCTTTGTAAGTTTTATTGAAGTTTCTGCTAAGCAAATAGCATTTCCTTATATATTCCAAATTTTATCTAAACAAATAGTCATACTTATCAAAAATAAAAACATTGAATTAATCATATCAATAATACACAAATTAGCCATTGAGTCAAATATTGAAGAAATTCAACAATCATGTACGAATTTTTTTGACACTTTAGTCCTTACAAAAAAACGAGGGTGGACTACAGATGAACATATTCACCTGATTGATGAAACCTGTAAAATCTTCCAAAAAGCAGTTGCTAAAAACAGGAAAATCGATTATATAATATTCAATTGTTGCTTAAGAATGTTTCTAAACTTAATAAAATTCTGTAGCTTCGATAAAAATCTTCAAAGAATTTTCGATTTTCGTACAGAATACACAAGAGAACTTGAACTTTATAACAAAATTTACTCAGCGCTTGAGGATTGTTTTATTGACAAAATAAAAATCAAAGTTTATGAAGATATTTTTAATTTTGTTGAAGCTTGGAAACTAAGAGAGTTTATAAAAAGAGTTGAGCAGTCAAAATCAAAAACACATTCTTTGATAGGTGATGGGGGTTATTATAAGAATTTTCTTGGGTTGATAACTGCGGATTTACATAATATGTTTATAAAATCCCCTGATTGTTTTGTGGAAGTACTTTATAAAATCAAAAAAAGCATGGAAAAATTGAGGTTTTGTGAAGTTTTTGTTGCTTTTGAAGGGTTTCCTGGATGGACATATCCATTTTTTAGCCATAAGGAGAATGAAAATTATGATAAATTTGTCCAGTTTACTAAGTCGATATTTTTGAATATAGAAGCTTTTAAGAACTTGTCTAAGCTTAGGATTTTTATAGAGTTCCTTAGTAAAAGAGAAGGTTATATGTATGATTTAAATCTTATAGAAGAAATTTTGATATCTAAAAATTCAAGGAAAGTTATTTTATCAAAGCAAATGTATTTTATAGAAATAATGAATGTTATTGAAGATTTACTTGTTGTTATCGGGATAAATACTGAGACATTTAATTATTTTAGTTCTATTGTGGAAATACTTGTGAACAAATATATTTTTAAGTCTAAAATATCCTTAAATTTCCCAAAAATTGGGAATATGCAGTTTGAAGATTTTGAGAAATGCAGGATGACAGGAGACAAAGCTATAATGTTTCGTGATGGTGGAATTTGTCGGCAGATATTCAAGTTTATATTTATGTTGATGCACTTTGAGAAAAAAATAATTTTCATCGAATGGCTAAAAAAGATATGCAGAGGAAATAAAGTTAAAGATGATGAAAAAGAATGGAAGTTGATTAAGGATGGGAAGAAATTTCTGCAGTCAGATGAAGACAACAAAAATGACAAAAATACTGAAGATAAAAAAGAAATCCCTGAACGATGTACTTTTATCCCAGAAAAATCTAAAAAAGATGATATGCTTTTTTCTCTTTATATCTACTGCGAATCAATGTCTATCTTAGAAACCTGCACACAATTCGATAATGATTTTTCACAAAAACTCACTGAATTTTTTATGAAAAAAAAGTTTTCTCTGATTAAAAATTTAAAAAAGCTGCTTTCTAACAAGAACTTTCTTGATGCTAATGAACAAAACTGGAAAAAAAATATAGAAGAAAAAGAAAACAAAATTATCTATCCTATAGAAAGATATCGACTAGAAATAGATTTTGGGCAAATAAAAGATTTTTATCAAAACATTAAGAATAGTATTCTGAAATACAATCATAGTGTGATATCTTATCTGAAAATTTTAACCATAGCTAAACTTGACATTCTTTCATATAGATACAGCAAATTGGTTAATTATTTTTATGTTCCTACAGTTTTACCTAAAAAAATTTTTAAGAATAATAACCCTGTTGAAGATTATCAAACTAATGAGACTAATAAAAATGATGCACTTAAAGAAAAAAGAATTAAAAGAGTTATAAAAAAATACATGGATATCTATCACAATGACACTAAAGAGAGTGAGAAGCTTTTCTCATTATCACGCTTTGATGCAGTTGGCCGTAAACCGTTTCTTTTTAAAGGGACTGAAAAGTTTTCAAAAGTATCAAGACTAACAAGTTCAATACTTTTTATGAATACTAATAGAAAAATATCATATAGTGTTCGAGATACTGGGGATAATACAGCAGGTACAAGATCTTCAAATTATCTTAATGATATTGATGATATTCCATTAGATAAAGAAGAAGGTATAATGTCTGTAAGTACAGTTGAATTAGAATGTGAGTTGATTTTCTTGTATGGATCTTATTATGGGACAATATCTCTTGAGAATGACCAAATTGTGTTTCATAGTAAGAATATTAAAAAACCAATGAATGATGTGTATTTTTATTCTGAGGAAACCAAAAAAAATGAATTTAGAGCAAATTCACTACCGGAATCACAGATACAGCATGATGGGTATAGATTTTGGAAAGTAGCTGATATTGAAGAAATTGTTAGAAGAAGGTTTATTCATGTGCATTGTGCTGTAGAAATTTATTTCACTTCAGGCAAATCTAGGTTTATTAATTTTATTACTGAACATGATTTTAAGAAAGCTTGGAATAAATTAAGAACCTACGATAAATCTGGTGCTAAAATTTTGACAATGAAAAATCTGCAAAAGTACCAGAAACAATGGAAAAATGGAGAGATTAGTAATTTTGACTATTTGATGATAGTTAATAAATTTGCAGGAAGGTCTTATAATGATCTTAGTCAATACCCAGTTTTCCCATGGATTCTCAAAAACTACACTGAAAAAGAAATTAACTTAGAAGATAAATCCAATTATCGAGAATTAGAAATGCCTATTGGAGCTACAGACAAAAAAGGACAAGATAATTGTAGTAGAAAATTCGAAATTTCTCGACAAGAAGAAGCTGCTCCATATCATCATGGCTCTCACTACTCAAATGGTGGGATAATCCTCCACTACCTTGTCCGTATAGAACCATTTACACGTCAATCAATGTCTTTACAAGGTGGATGCTTTGATGTCCCAGACAGACTTTACATATCAATAAAAAACTCATGGGAATCATGCCAATCTTTTTATGGTGATTGTAAAGAACTTATTCCTGAACATTTTTACTTACCAGATATGTTCGTCAATGTTAACAAAGAAATGTTTGGAACTCGTCAAAATAAAGTTATGGTCGATAATGTTGAACTACCTGATTGGGCATGCCAATCACCTTTAAAATTTATAAGAATCCATCAATCTGCTCTTGAATCTGAATATGTAAGTCAGAAAATTGGCTCCTGGATCGACTTGATTTTCGGCTGTAAACAACGTGGAGCTAAAGCATTAAGTCATTATAACCTTTTTCATCCTGTAACATATGAAGATACATTTAAAAGAATCATTAAACTCAATCCTGCTAATATTCACTTTCCACTTGTCAGTCAAGTAGTGCATTTTGGCCAAACTCCAATAAAAATCTTTGATAATCCTCATCCTTCAAAAGAATTTTGTTCAACAAAAACATCTCTTGATTATGATATAATGAACAATAATGTTAATATTATCAAATATACTGTTTATAAATCAAAGAATAAGTTTTTTATTGTGACAACAACTTCACTTATTATTTTAGTTTGTATAGAAAAACAAGATATTAAAGTTACAAAGATTAATGCAAAAACAGCATTTGATACTAAGAAAAAAGGAGATGGGGATGCTTATGGGAATAAGGATATGTATATAAAAGATGTACCTACTATGATAGAAGAAGATATGAAAGTTGGAATATATAAGGATGAGTATTTAGTTACTGGGGGATATGAAGATTTTTCAATCTATTTGCACACAATAAATGGGGAAGTTTATAAAATAATCAAACCATTAAAAGCTAGGATTTCTGCAATGCTTGGGGGGTGTTTATTGGTAATTGGAAGCTCAGACTCATCACTTTACTTGTATAAAAATTTAGATACAGTGACAGATCTTGTTGGGCATTATTCACCAATTATATCTATATGTTATATCGAAGTTTTACAGTTAATAGTCAGCTGCTCTTCAGATATAATTCTTTTACATGATTATAAATCAGGATATATTTTTAATCGAATATCAATAGAATGTACATCAATTTATTGTAATGATCTTGGTGTGATTGTTGCTGAATCTGATACTTCATTTAGCTTTTTTTATATAAATAAAACAATATACATACGTGATAGTTTTGAAAAATCAGGCAAGTCAGCAGCGTTAATTAAAGATTTACTAGTGTTCGTTAATGATAATAAGGTTTACAGAACTGATGCTCTTTGTAATAGCCCTTATGTTTGTTTTATAAAAGAAGATTTAGATTTGATTCAAGAAGTTATTTATAGTTCAAATTTAGACTTGCTGTTCTTTTTGACTAGAAGTGATGAGGATTATAGGTTTTATGTTATGAAAAGTTAATTATATATGATTTATTTAATTTTTAAGATGTTTTTATTGGTGTTGTTTGTGGATTTTGCGGATTTTGGGATTTAGTTTAGTGGAATGGTTGTAAGTTAGATGTCTTTTTTGGTAATGGTTTTGTCAAGCATATCCATAAACCTCAAATATTTTTCCATTATTTCCCATCGAAAAAAGCATCATAACCTTATCCAAAAAAAAATCCTTCCAATCTTTTATCATAATTTCTTATACTTTATTAAGGTAATAACTTTACTACAACCGAAGACTTGAAAGGTTTAGCAACCATATTAGAAAGGGTTTTACCCATAAAGTTATCCTGATAGCTCGAGACATTCTTTTCATAAGTCCACTTCAATATATCCCCTGATCCTTTCATAATTCTCTTCATCCTATCCTGATAATAAGCAGGTTCATAAAAAATCTTACCTGTTGTATTCCCAAATGGTGTACAAGAATTGGTCTGTGGCCTATCTTTTAACCGTATTTCAGGTTTAATAGTCTCCCTCTGAGGTGTTTTATTATAAATTTGCCTATATTTCAACACAGGCTGCATTTTAAATTTTTCATAATCTTGTCTGTTAATAGTAATCAATGATGGTTTATGAATAGTTATAACAGAATACATGCCTTTTAAACATGAAAGCATATAATGTAAATAACATTGACTGTCTTTTAAAGCTAGCCAGTTTTCTAAGTAAATTAAAGCTTCTCTTGTCAATATTTCAGAATATTTGATTTCACTGAGTTTTTGATGCTCAAGAAGATGAGGTCTTGTTGGGGTTTGATGAGATTCACTACAAAAGTCGTTTTTATAAAATGATGTCATGGTCCTTTGTCTGATTTCTTCTTCATTTGTAGGGATATAGAATGTTGGATTGTTAAGGGGTCGGAATTTTTTTTTGCCTTTATGCTTGATTACGCTGTTTATAACTTTTAGACCTTTGATTTCATCGGGCTTTGCAGAATCAATCCACAAAGTTAGAAAGTTGTGGTATGACTCTTTGAAGACTCTTTTTGCTACATCAAATATTTCAACCTTTTTAGATGACTCCATAGTACTAACTTATATTATTTCACTTAATAATACCCAAACAAATAATAAAATTAATTATCTCCACTTTTAATATATAAAGATAGTCCCAAAAAAACAAATACTTATAAAAACTTGATTATCATTCAAACCTTAATACCGACCTAAACTCCATTATAAATAAAAAATTTATCACCTATTCTAATCTAATAAATTTTCAAAATGCAATCATCTTCTATACAAGTTCATAAAGGTNTTATCACCTATTCTAATCTAATAAATTTTCAAAATGCAATCATCTTCTATACAAGTTCATAAAGGTGAAATCCCTCAAATCCCAGGCCATATCAGATTTGTCTGCTTATCTGACACCCACGACAAAACTCATCTAATGAAAATCCCAGCAGGGGATATCCTTCTTCATGCTGGAGATTTCACAAGAAGATGTCGGGAAAATGAAGTAAAAAAATTTAACCGATTCTTATCATCTTTGCCTCATCATCATAAAATAGTAATCGCAGGAAATCATGAGTTAGCTTTTGACTTAGAAAATCAACAAAGTCTTAAGATTAAATTTGATATGTTACAAGGAATTGATGCTTTGGTTGTTAAAAGCAAATTAACAGCATGTAATTATTTAGAAGATTCTGAGATAATTGTTGGTGGATATAAGATTTATGGAAGCCCATGGAGTCCTACTTTTTATAATCTTGCTTTTAATTTAGACNTGAAATCCCTCAAATCCCAGGCCATATCAGATTTGTCTGCTTATCTGACACCCACGACAAAACTAATCTAATGAAAATCCCAGCAGGGGATATCCTTCTTCATGCTGGGGATTTCACAAGAAGAGGTCGGGAAAATGAAGTAAAAAAATTTAACCGATTCTTATCATCTTTGCCTCATCATCATAAAATAGTAATCGCAGGAAATCATGAGTTAACTTTTGACTTAGAAAATCAACAAAGTCTTAAGATTAAATTTGATTTGTTACAAGGAATTGATACTTTGATTGTTAAAAGCAAATTAACAGAATGTAATTATTTAGAGGATTCTGAGATAATTGTTGGTGGATATAAGATTTATGGAAGCCCATGGAGTCCTACTTTTTATAATTTTGCTTTTAATTTAGATAATATCAAAGCGAAATGGGATTTAATACCAAAGGATACTGATATACTTATAACTCATGGACCTCCTTTTGAGATTTTAGATTTGTGTTCTAATGGGTCTAGGGTTGGATGCCAGGATTTGTTGGAAAAGGTTTTGGAAGTAAAGCCTTTGGTGCATTTATTTGGACATATACATGAGGCTTATGGAGTTTTTCAAAGTGAACATACTACATTTATAAATGGGTCTAATTGCACTTCGAAATATGTACCAGATAATGATCCATTGGTATTTGATTTACCTATTAGAAATTAGTTTGGTTTTTATATATTTTTTGTTAGATTTGAGTTTATTTATGTGAAAAATGTAGGTTTATGCTATTGATTATGTTGATAGAGCTAAAATTTATGAGAATATAAGGATGCGAAGTATCGTACTAGAATCTTTGATTGGGTTAGATAAATTAGTTTATTTAGGTGTTAATCATCTAAGATTTAGAATAATAAAATTTTAATGTTTACAATCGAAGTTTTCATTTAAATAATATAGATAAGTGTTAATAAATGATAATTAGTTACATGGAACATAAATTTATTAGTTACTATACTATCTTTATAATATTTTCTAGGTTCATAATTAATTATAATAAATTATTAGGAAAACATGGGCCTATATTATGACTACTGCTCAGGGCAATGATAATATTTTTTCTATATTTTCCACTACTTGAAGATACTTTTTTTTTCAAGATAACTAATACCTCAACTGTTATAAAAATATAATTTATTATTGTTCAGGATTAGAAGTATCTTTTATGCACTACAATCCTCTGTCTGTATATCAATAAAAATAAAATTATTGATAATATCCTAAAGGTTTTTTTTGCATTTTCAAACGTGATGACTATATTGGAATTTTACTTGTACTATTGATATATATTTTAGCTAATATTTCTATATCCCCATCAAAATCATCATATTCTATTTTCCTTTTCTTTTAACACTAATTCCTTAATTCCTTAATCCCATTATCACAACCTTCTCAACCCTACATTTCTTAAAATTCTCAACTACCACATCCCATCCTCCTCTTCCACAAACCAACTTATCCAAAATTTTTTTCCTAATAAAATTCCTATCAACCCTCTAGCTTCCTCTCTCCTATATCTAATCTTAATCATTTTATCCCTTCAGATCTTAACCCAAAGTTAGTAATTTAAATAATAAATGGACTGGGATCCATTCAACTTCAAGAAATTCGAACATACAGCTCAAAAGGTACTCAAAGCTTTGTTTTTTACATCTCTCATCTTTGGAGGACTCTCAGTATTCTTCTTCATTATCAGTTTATTTACAGGAGGCAATGGAAGCTCAACATCCACAGTTTCAGTAATACCCAATTAGACTTGGAAAGAAAACGATACAGGGAAATATCTAAGCGCTTTAACTATGAAAATGAAGATTATGCCAAGTCAAGGCCATGGTGTTCAAGAAACTATGAACTGGACTAATGTGGAATCCCAAGAAATCAAAGACCTTCTTAAAAAAAACAGCCTAGACAAATACACCCCTTCTTATCACTTATATTCAACTAACACGGCAATGAAATTCGCGACTTTTATATTCACAGACGAAATGGTCCCTGCTGGCGACTCACAAGAAAAATGTCTTTATATTGAACTTGCTACTAATTCAGATAGAAAAAATCCATCAGCTTATAAAGCAATAGAAGAAATGCCTGATTGCTCAAGGTCAAAAAATGGCTGGTGGAATTTTCATGATCCAAAAATAGGTATTGATTTACCAACTTGGTATCAAAATGAGCTAACTTTAGATTGTTCTGGGAAATCTTGTATAGAAAAATGCACTAAAAAAAATGGTTTGTGGGTTTTGAAAGTAGATGGTGTTCATGGGATTTGTTATACTTATGATATTCTCACACATATTTGTGTTACTGTTGATACAGTTGTTGATACTTTTGGGAAATTTCATTTGAAGTATTCTGGTGGGTGCTATGCTGAAAATAATCCCGGGGTTTATGTAGCAGCTAAGCCAGGAAATACTTATCGTTTTGAAAAAGTGCCGATTTATGTTAGGGCACGTAGTGATCCGTATGTACAACTTTTACATAAGCATGAGAAAATTGTGGTTAGTGAAGAGAACTCGGGGAATTTGATGAGGAAAATAAGTTTGTTCTTTTTTGTTGTTGGAATTGGTGCAGGGATTGGCTGCGCAGTTTACTATAAAAAAGAAGAAGGCTCAGGAAGAGGATATGGACAATCAGAGTAGCAAGTTAACTTAGTTTTATCTAATTTCTAAAAGTTTAGCTATGACTATCTTTATAATAAAATTTGTTATGATTATTTTTTATAATAAAAACTACAACTATCATATTGATTTCAAATACTTTATCAGATTACTTAAAATATATAATTTATATATCTTATTAGATTAGACATTATGCTTAAAATATATAATTTATATATCATCCATAGGAAAAAATCTTTCATGGTATTTGATATTTTATATAATAAATGGCAATTCGACCTGTCAAAAGAATAAAGGATTTAAACATATCTTCTCTAAGCAGAAAATACAAATCCTTTAGAGAAATCCCAGAAAAGCAACTTTTTTGCAATCTATTTGTAACAGGAATGGAGCATTTGATTATTTACTGTAGAGGAAAGAATTTAGAAATTTTTGTTAATAGCGTTTTATCTTTGATTGAATCTGGACAACTTGAAGCTATAAAAGATCTTTTTAAAGAAGTATTCGAAGATATAGATGATCTCTTACAAAAAAGGCAGATAAAAATACTAAATTCAATGATGTATGATTTGAATTTTATAAATTTCGTCGTAACATTGCAAGAAATGCTTGAGATTCCTAATAGTAAAACAAGTGAAAATGAAAATATACATGAAATTCAGTATTTTTCTGAGAGGCTGAAGATAAACATTGTAATTTTATCTCCAAAACTAGAAGAAAGGCAATTTTTGGTTGAGGACTCAACAGTTAGTATAAATTTGTTATACAATAAGGGAATTTTCTCTATACTTTACCCTTATGAATATAAAATACCAACAATTAATACTAAATGTATAGCTGAAGATGAAGAACAAGAAGAAGATATGCGCAAAAATAATCATGTTGAAGTTGATGAAGATGGGGATTTTGATGATTCTCGCTCACAAACACTATCGTTAGAAAGGTTTCAAAGCCCATTAAAAACACGATCTGTTGATTATAATTTTACATTCAAAGTTCAACAAGATAATATTAGAGAACTTGAGCATGAAAAACGTATGCGAAGTAGAGCTATGTCACTTAAAGCTAAAAGAAAGCAATCCGCTGAGTTAAAAAAACAGGAAGAACAAAAATCTAAGGAGAGACAGGAACGATTAGAACATGAAAGAAAAGCTCAAGATTTAAAAAGATATGAAGAATTTAGAATATTACATGAAAAAGAGATACGNAAAAGCTCAAGATTTAAAAAGATATGAAGAATTTAGAATATTACATGAAAAAGAGATACGAGAAAGAATTCGTCTAGAAATGGAAAATAAACATCTTCGTGACTGGGTGTCAACTGAACAAAACAAATTAGACAATGAAAGGCCAATAAAAGCAAAAAGGCAAACTGAGAAAATAGATGAAATCCAAAAATTCGAAGACATGCACCGAGCCATAGAAGAAAAACGTTTAGAAGAAGAAAAATTTCTCATAGAAGAAAGGAAAATCCTTGAAGAAAAACGTTTGGAAATCGAGAAAAAAATGGCTGAAAAACGAAAAATAGCAGAAGAAAAACGTCTCCAAGACGAGAAAAGGCTTAACACAGAGAAAAAACTAGCTGAAGAACGCAAACAAGCTGAAGAAAAAAAACTCGAAGAAGAAAAAAAGCTAGACGAAGAAAAAAAAGCATCTCAACAACGAAAACTTGCTGAAGAAAAACGAAAAAATGAAGAGAAAAAACTAGAAGAAGATAAAAAACTTGCTGATGAACGAAGAGCAGCTGCAGAAAAGCGTCTTGAAGATGCGAAAAAATTAATAGAAGAAAAAAGAAAAGAAGACGAAAGGAAGTTTCAAGAAGAACTTCGAGCTGCAGAAGAAAAAAGACTAGAAAACGAGAGAATCATAACAGAAAAAAAAAAGCAACTAGAAGAAAAAAGGTTAGAAGAAGAGAGAAAAATCGCTGAAATCCAAAAACTTTTAGCTGAAAAACGTTCTTATACTGAGAAACTTAAAATAGACCAGAAAACTATGGAAGAACGTCGTATACAAGAAGCTAAAAAATTAGCTGATGAACGTAGACAAGCTGAAGAAAAAAGATTAGCTGAAGAAAAAAAACATGAAGAAGAAAGAAATATTGCTGAAAAAAAAAGGGTATTTGAAGAAAGGAAATTAGCTGAAGAAAAGGGAAAAAAAGAATTGATAAGAATTGCTGAAGAAATGAGATTAGCTGAAGAAATGAGAATAGCTGAAGAAAAACATAGGGCTGAGGAAATGAGATTTGAAGAAGAAAAAAGATTAGAGGATGAAGCGAAAATTGCTGAAGAAGAAAGGATTAGGAATGAAAAAAATAGGATTGCTGAAAGAAAACGCTTGATTGAAGAAAAACAACAAGCGGAAAAAGAGAGGATTGCTTATGAGAGGAGGATTGCTGATGAAAAAAAGGAAAAGGAATTAAGATTGGAGGAAGAGAGGAAAAATCAAGTGAGGAGGATTGCTGAGGAGAAAAAAATTTTGGAGGATAGGAGGATTACTGAGGAGAAAAGAATTTTGGAGGAAAGGAGGATTGCTGAAGAGAAAAAACAGGCTGAAGAAAGAAGGATGATTGAAGAAGCTAAAATTGTTGAAGAAAGAAAAAAAGCTGAGGAGAGGAAAAGGGCTGAGGAGAAGAGAATTGCTGAGGAGAGGAAAATTGCTGAGGAGAAAAAAGCGGCTGAGGAGAGGAAAATTGCTGAAGAGAAAAAAGCTGCTGAGGAAAGAAGGGCTGCTGAAGAAAAAAGGCTTGCTGAGGAAAGGAGAGTTGNGAATTGCTGAGGAGAGGAAAATTGCTGAGGAGAAAAAAGCGGCTGAGGAGAGGAAAATTGCTGAGGAGAAAAAAGCTGCTGAGGAAAGAAGGGCTGCTGAAGAAAAAAGGCTTGCTGAGGAAAGGAGAGTTATTGAAGAAAAAAAACTTGCTGAGGAAAGGAGAGTTATTGAAGAAAAAAGACTTGCTGAGGAAAGGAGAGTTATTGAAGAAAAAAGACTTGCTGAGGAAAGGAGGGCTATTGAAGAAAAAAGACTTGCTGAGGAAAGAAGAGTTGCTGAAGAAAAAAGACTTGCTGAGGAAAGGAGGCTGGCTCAAGAGCGAAAACTTGCTGAAGAAAAGAAAATTGCTGAAAAAAAAAGATTAGCCGAAGAAAGGAGAATAGCTGAAGAAAAGAAAATAGCTGAAGAGAAAAAAATTGCCGAGGAAAGAAAATCTCGAGAAAAAAGACTCTTAGAAGAAAGAAAAGCAGAAGAAAAACGTCAAGCCGAAGAAAAACGTGCTGAAGAAAGACGTCAAGCCGAAGAGAAAAAAGCTGAAGAGCAACGTAAAAAATCTGAAGAAAAAAAAATCCTCGAACAAAAGCACCAAGAAGAGCAAAAGTATCATCAAGAAGAATATCTCGAAACGGACAACACATCATACTGCGGTGGTCTCTACTGTGTTAAATGCATGAAAGATCTAAAAAGGTCAAATTACCTCCTAAAATGTACTTCATGTTGTGAGAAATTCCTCTCAAACCAATCAATTCCCCAACATCAAATCCCATCCTCAAAGCCCCCAATAAACAAACTCTGCCTAAACTGTAACGTAAAAATCCCAAAAGGTGAAGAGCTTTACTGTATATGTTGTTTTTTACAAAAGAAAATCTTAAACAAAACTCCTGATTATTGTAATGGATGTTGTAATACAGATAAAAACTATTGGATTGATGCTAGTGAAGGAGATGAAGACTCTATGATTATGTGTTCTTATTGTAATGAAAACAAATACTATGAAGCAGTTGTGACAATATGCGACAACTGTGATGAAAAAATATGCATAGTTTGTTTAAGAAAAAATCCTTATATCGCCCAAGGGATATGCTCCAGTTGTCATGATCGTAGACAATTGACATTAAAATAAATAATCATGATTATTAATATAAGTTAATTGCATAATTCAGCTATTCTGGTTTTAAAATACATTTTCCCTTCGATAGGAAGAAGTTCATAATTAAGCTTGATTTCTTCTATTGCTGCAGAAATCCTTTCTGATATATCATTTAAGTCATTTAAATATGATGTATATTCATAAACTTCCCCTGATAGTTTTTGAGATATTGTATAGAAGTCTTGTAGATTTACTAGTATTTCATGGAAATTCCGATAGTTTTTACTGTTTTCGATACATATCAGTTTGATGTTTAATACCATTTCTCTAACAACGACTGAGATTTCTTCTAAAGTTAAAGTCGTGTTTAATTTTCTTGTAAACACCCGCCAGTTATGCTCGACTATTTCTTCCATTATCAAAAATATCACTATATTCAATAAAACTATAAGTCTGTATTTAAGCAAAAGGAATTTGTGTATTAGTATAAACTCATCTCTTTCTACATAATTATAAGTAATTTGTTTGAATGAGTTTTTGATTTTATACTCGATAAGCTTAAACTCCCATAAAAACTCGAAAATCTGATGCAAATCATCAGATATAGCTTCTGTAAACAATACGTTTAAAGGATAGAAAAACTGATAAAACAATGAGTATTTGTCGGTATAATCATCATAATTCAATGTAAGTTTTGATAAGTATTTTTTATTGATTCTCTTTGTACAGTTTGCTTCTAAAATCTCAGTTATTTCTTCTTTATAAAGCTGTGGAGTTTTCAAAATTGCTGCGAAAATACTGTTGAAGAAATCCCCCTGGCCTAAGAAAAAAAACCTTTTTATTATTAAACACTGGTCTTTAAGCTCGTATTTGTTTTGAAGGATATTGAGGATTTCGCTTGTTAAAAGTGATCCTGTGATATCAACCTGGTATAGGATTTCATTGATATTATTGATTTCTTGGAAATTATAGTCGTTTTTTTCTTGCATAACTTGATGGGCTGTGAGGATTTTATGGGTTTTGATTATTTTTACTACAAGTTCTTTAGTGAAAAAACGTGATAAATCTTGATAATCAATTTCTACTGGGACATAGTTTGTGAAGTCATTTGAGCTTACAATAGAATCAAGGGTTGATTGATTTTCATAACGAGAATCACTATGATCTCGATGTGGGAGCTGAGCATTTATCGAGAAAAATCTAACTTTTTCTATTATCTTCTGAGCATTTTCACATGATAATTTCGCTTGCAATGTATTCACTTGAGAAAGATACTGCATACATTCTCTGAAAAGCATATCTTCAGTATATTTAAGAGAATTACTCAATATAACTTCATTAGACAATGGTTGTGATAATTCCGCATTCATTTTCTTTAAATACTCATACGTAGGATTTATCTTAGTATCATCAACAAACTCAATAGAATTAAACATTTCCCTAACCCCATAATTATTCAATGAGTTCCATACAAAATTCATTTCATTTTTCTTAACTTTTTTCTTATAGCATTTCATCAATATTTCCTCAAGAAAATTTTGCTGGGCCTTGAGCTTTTCATAGCTGTCTTTAAATTTTTTTTTTATTTGAGAAATCAAACATCGAGCTAAATTCCTTGAGTTTTCAATAGTTTTTGATATTTTACCGATTATTGGGTGGATGAAATTTGAGATCCTTTCAATAGACTCATCATCAAGTGTTGTGTAAATACTCTGAATCGAATGATCTGAGTGGTATTCATCAAAACCTATATGGCTATGACAAAAAGCTATATTATCACTACAGCTACAGATGTATTCTGGAATTTCCCCACAGTCTTTTACAGAGCAGATTTCCATTTTTTTATATAAAAAAATTTAAGTATTAAAGAATGTAAGCCATGTCTATATTAGAATCATTTTTCAAAGTGGAATAATAATTACTCCAAATTGATATTATATGTTCATTTATACCTATAATAGATGCTATAGGTTTAGGATGTCCAACTATTTTTACGAGGTTTGCAATTTCGATTTTTAGGTTTTTTGATATTTGGATTTGATTGCTTTGTCTAGATTCTTCGATTTTTGTCTTGAGGTTTTCACATTGGATTTGGATTTCTGGGGTTAGGGTGTTAAGGATTTCGGCTTTACCTGATATTTTGGCTTTGTATGTTTTGTGGCGCTTTTGGGGTAGTTTGTTGCAGTTTATGAAATTTTGGATTATACCTTTGGTTTTTTTGCAGGAATAAAAGTCTGAGCTACTTTTGAGATTTCTAGTCCATTCGCGTATTTGCTCGGCTGAGACGTGGAGGACGTCCATTAGGATATCAAGTCCCCCGTGTTCTAAATATATTTTCCCTGCTTCTTCACGAATTGCAGGAGGAACTAGACTAGATCTAATTGACCCACCTTTGCTTATAGACATTACAGACTGTCTAAACAACTTAAGCTTATTCACAAGGTCTTTGACAATAGGGTTATCACTCATGGGGGGCTTATATTATAAAATAAACATAACTTACTAAAACCCTTCATATCATTTTCTTACAAAAAAACTTAAACTTAATATAAAAATATCTATATAATGTACGTTTTATGATCTTATTTTCATCGCTTTTCTTATTCCTCCAAACAACAGCTGAAGACACAATATCATTCTTATCAAAGACGTTCTAACTGAAACTGATTTAGAATTCAACCAAAAACTTGTTGTATCTAATTATGACCAATGGGGTTTATATCATTATGACACATTTAAAGGTGTTGAAGTAATAAAACTATATTTGAATGTTCAGGATTAAGAATACTTGGAAGGTATTATCAATTTTCAGCTGTGACAACATGGAAAGAGTTTAATTAAATTAGAGAACATTTATTTATAAGATTAATGGAAATTTGACATTTTATTGATGAATGGAGAGACGGGTTATATTGAAATTGGAACCACTGCTGAGATTAGTGTAGTTTGGAGTTTGACTTATGATGTGACATATAGTAAAAATCCTATTGATATTTGTAGAGATATAATGATGGGATAAGGAAAATTTGCTTTTGTAATTGATATTTTGGTACCACATGATAGTAGTGATCTTTGGGTCTACTTTAGAGTAAAACAACCTTGTGATAAGAGCTGGGGAATTTTTGGGTTAGAGATTTATATTAGAGGATAAATTAGTAGCTTAAGCTTTTTTTAGATGCATTTTGAGATTATTTAAGTATTTGTTGTTTATGGGTTTGTGATTTTTGGGTCAATTTTGGTATAATTACCCCATATCTTTATTTAAAATTAATTTTTTCTGGTTGAAATGATTTGTATTACCTCTTTGATTTGCTTCTTTGTTACTGATATTTATTCATTTTAATAAATTGTCAATAGATTTATGATATAAAATATAAAAATATATATTATAAAAAAAACTTATACCATAAAATAAAAACTACAAAGTTATTAGATTATAACAAGTTTAAATATATTTTTTTTAACTTTTTCCTCTAATTTCTCTAATCTTTACATGCTAAAGACTTTCCCAGTGATACATTATAGATGTTAGCAGAATAGTAAAAAAAAAATCAAAATTTATTTATATTTAAAGTTTTTTTTTGATAAAATTAATACCTTTAGGACCATAATAAAGATATACACCTCTTGAAAAGTTTATAAAAAACATTAATAAAGAATTATAACAAGAATATTATTAGTTTAATGGACCTAAANATATACACCTCTTGAAAAGTTTATAAAAAACATTAATAAAGAATTATAACAAGAATATTATTAGTTTAATGGACCTAAATCAAGTGACTATTTTTTTTGCAACATAATAAAAATGAATGAAAGTTATATTGAGGATTTAAAAATCCAAAAAAGAACTAGATATTTTACTATTCTAACTTGGGAACAAAAGCGATCTGAAGAGACACAAAAGCATAAAGATATCCTTAATACATTAATTTCTCGTATTCTCGCAAAAGTAGCAAACAGTCGAGAAGCAAACCTGGCAGTAGTAAAATTCCTTAAAGAACGAGGTGTAAGTTCTAAACAATACAGCGAAATCCTTCTAAGCGAAATAGGATCTCTCCCAGACCCCGATTGCCTAAGAATTTCTAAAAGTCTTACATTCGGATTATCTTCAGTCAATAGTTACCAAAAACAACTTTCCAACAATTTCATTGAATTAGGTCAGAAAATACAGTAAAGATTAATCAGGAGAAATTATCAAGACTTATCTAGAAGACATGCTTATCGAATACGATATCAAAGTTGCAGAAAGTAAAGCGAAAATAAAATCCCTTATGGACCAAATCGATAAAAAGCTCAAATCAGTACAAAAAAACTTCAAATTTTTCTTAACAACCATGCAGAAAAGTGAAGAAAAAATCGATCATAAAGTATGTGTTTGGATATGTGAAATGAAGTTTCTAAGTTGTGCAATGAAGCTTTCTCAAATACAACAATGTTTAGGAGTGACTGTAAGATCTATATGGGAAGATGCTTTAAGATTAGAAAACACTAGGTATTTGTGTATTAAAAAAGCTATGAAAGAGTATTTAGCTTTACAGTCAAGTATTTTTATGCTTGAAAATTTTGATGCTTTAAAATCTATAGAAGAAATTGAAGAAAATCAGGGT
Organism: Stentor coeruleus; assembly: GCA_001970955.1. Lineage (NCBI taxonomy): Eukaryota > Ciliophora > Heterotrichea > Heterotrichida > Stentoridae > Stentor > Stentor coeruleus. Next base: position 101,737 of record MPUH01000026.1, on the reverse strand, counting down.
GAGAGTTTAAGTGATAGGAAATTATTTCGCCCGGAAGAACTGAGTATATTATCTGAGCTTGGTATCGAAGATAATTATATAGAAAATCTATCTATATGGCTTCCAAAGCCTGTGAATGATTTTGACTGGGTTTTAAAAGAAGGGTTTATTTATATGGAAAATGGTGTTTTTCAGCAGTGGCAAGAATGCTATGGAGTTGTTGTAAAAAGCCGATTCCTACACATTTTCACAGCAAAACCTGAACTTCCTTTCAAAAAACCTATAGAAAGTCTTTATTTAGCTAGGGCAAAACTCATGGTCAGCCAAAACTCAGATACTTACGTCGAAATCACTGAACAAAACAAAACTGGCTTTTTCGGCAAGTTAGTCCTTAGCAAACAAGTTGTCATAAAAACCAAAGACCCTCAAGTCCTTTATGAATGGTTAGAACTCATTCAATCTTTAACAAGTAATGATTAACCTTATTTCTTATCCTAATATAATCTCATCTAAAATCTTATGTTTAATTTATAATAAAACTTTTGTTTATTCAAGTGAATGATAGACCAGCTCAAATTTGTTTTCTGTTATAACCGACATATCGTTTTTTATTGTAAAATTTGTTTGGAAAATCGAATCTAGGGTTAATTGAAATACATTTTCTAACATGGATGGGATAATCCTTGCAAGGTGTGATGAAGAAATTTCAAGACAAGGGTTTGTGTTAACTTCAAGTAGCCAAGGTTTGAGGTTTTCATCAAGTAAAAAATCATATCCAAAGACTTCAAAAGTATGACAGTGTATTTTTTTCATGATATTAGGAACTGCGCATTTTATTGTATCTGAGATGATTTCTTTTATTTTCGACCCAACTTCTTCTATAAAATCTACAGGTCTATTTTGATGGTTTGTATCTAAGTATTTTTGTAATTCACTATATGACATTTTGTTACCATTTTCATATTTACCATAATCTTCACTGTATTTTTGTATCGCATCATTTGTTAAATGGATGAATTTGTTATCAATGTTTTGTAAACTAAATAGTTTTGATGATGTTCTTATATATCCTTCATTGTAGTAATATCCTTGAATAACTCCATTATAACAAGTTATTAAAGCATAACAACGTATATCAAATTTCCTTTTATATACTAAAAACGGGTTTTCTATATATTTTTGTAATATAACCGTATGTTTTGTTTTCGATATTTCTTTACTTATCTGATCTAAAGATGTACATATAGTAATCCCAGTGCCTCTGTTTGTGTTTTCTCCAGGTTTCAATATCCATATATTATTAGTTTTCAGTGTATTATTTTGGAAATACTTCTCAAACTCTTTAAATTTCCCATCAGCAAGTGAAGTTATATGAAAAGTTACTGGTACATAATCGAAAACTTGTTTATTGTTTTCTTGGCAGTATTTATCCAGATTGATAAAAAGTTCTTTTTTATTCGATAAATTGTGGTTACCGGCTATTTTGTTGTAAATCTTCAGGTTTCCAGATTGGAAAGTTTCTGTTTTTATATGTCTAAACGAGTTGGTATTTGTTATTTTCTCAAAACCCATTACTGTTGTATCAACTATAAATCTTTTGGTATTGTTTAGTCTATAATGATGCATATGAGTTTTAGGAAGGGTTTCAATTGTATAGTTTTTATTTACATTTAACGATAAAGACTGTAATGTTGACTCTTCAAGCCACTCTGTCCATACAAAATTCGCAGTATTAGCCTCTGCTGCTTTAATCCGTGACCAACCATGCCTTCTTGACATCATTTGTTTTATAAGCTTACTATTATTCCCTTTGCCTATATAATACTTAAACAAAGGACCTAAATCGAAATTATGATTGATTTTCATTCCATTGCTTTTTGTCAAACTTATATAAAAATCACGAATCAGCGATGCTCTTTTTTTACATACCCATTTACGGTCTTTTATATCTTTTATGTTTACTTTTTCTAGTTTTTGAACTTTTCTTATGTTTTTTGTGTTTATAAAATCTAGATGTTTACAGGTTTTCTTTATAGGACTGCTTGATTTTTTCTTCAATCCGTATAAGTCACTTTTTTTGATTACTAAAAAACTACCTTTGAATGGAGTGTGAGGATTTACTAGTTCAAGAAGGGGGTTTGGTTGACTTTGAAGAGCAGATACTGCTCTGCTTTCTACTTTTTTATTGGATTGGTCATTTGTTGGGAAGTTAGAGTTTTTTGAAAGTCTTGAAATTTGTAGGGATCGGGCGAGTCTTGCTAATGGGGAACGGGGTCTGAAAAAAGGTAAAGCAGAGGTTTTGTTGAGCATATCTTTACAAAACTCTGTTGTGTTGGTTTTCGAAGTTTTTTTGAATGGCTTCGAGCTGTAGGCAAAATCAAGCGAGTGTCTTAAATACTGTGGAGCTTTCATTGGTATATGATAATCTTCTAATATTTCTACTTTACTATGCTGCACTGAAGCTAAGTATTTAAAATCTATCATATTATTATTGAAATTTCATACAATAATCCCAACTGCCACATCAGTTTTTCTAATAAACATTCTTTGTTTATACTCTAATTTTTATTGTTATTTTCTTAATCTTTTACTAAAAAGTTCTTATAAAATTCTCTAAGTCTAAATTTTATGATAAACTCCATTGTTTTTAGCATTTATTTTAAACATTTTGTACAATAGTTTCTCCAATACTATATAACCCTATTTAGACTATTAAAAATTTCATTATACAGTGCAATAAACTAATATGATTAAATTTACAATTCGAAAAGGCCCTGTTTCCTTAGAACTTGAAGTTGATCCTAACGACAAAGTCTTAGAAATTCAAAAAAGCATATGCCAAAGTATTCCGATATCAGTAGACTCTCAGGTTTTATCTGCTATTATTAATGGCTCAATAGTGATATTTATATAGGAAAAACTCGACCCAGAACGAATTATTTCCACATATTCTTTTGAGACTGGTATTATATACCTTGAAGAACAAAGTCCTAGAATTGAGTCAAAACTTTCACTTTCTTCAACAATTCAAAAGTCTCATGTGAATTCTACCTTTGATAATTGGGTTCAAAGGGCTCAAAAATATTGTAAAGATAGTTCTATTGATAAATTCCTCAGGCTTAAAAACGAGTTTTCAATGAGTTCAATTTCTCAGAATAAAGATAAAAATTTTACTGAGTTAATAAATCAAGGTGATAATGATAAACGATGGAATTGTGTTCATTATGCTTGTGCAAGTGGTCATTCTGGGATCCTTCAAGAACTAATAATCTCTGGTGGTCAGATAAATGTAGAGACTAATGATGGATGGACTCCTTTAATTCTTGCATCTTATCATGGGTATCTACTCTGTGCAGAAATTCTCCTAAATCAGCCAACAATCCAAGTAAATAAAAATACAGAAAAAAAAGGTACGGCTCTACATATGGCCTGTCTAAACGGCCATAGAAAAATCGTCAAACTACTTATGGATTCAAGAGCATCACCATATATCGAAGATAAAGAAGGTAACATAGCTTTACAACTAGCAACAAAACCTTCAATATTAGAAATAATCCCAAGATACATTGGTTTAGAATTTCTCAATAAATACAGCAATTCAGAAAAGGAAAAAATTATGAATCATAGTGGTGAATTATATTGGTCTTCCTCATGGCAAATCCGTGACAAATTAGTTTTTTTAGTCTTAGATACAAATACAGGGAATTTACTTCATTATAATAAAAAAGTTAGTTTTATGCAAGGGCATAATGCTGATATGAGAATTCCTATATTTGAAATCCAAGATGTTGTAAATGTTGAAGAAACTTCAGTTGAAAATAAATACTTTGTGCATATAAGAACAAGAGATGAAACTTTGAAGTATTATTCTAAGAATATAGATATATCTTGTGATTGGGTATATAGATTACTTAATGCTATTAAGTATTTTCAGACTAATACTTCGTTAACTAGTAGTTTTGGATACAAAATTTCAAGGATTATGTCGTGCTTTGAAATAGAAGATGTGGTTTGTGATGAAGATGATGAAGAAGATCAGAATGAACCGATATCTTTTTCCAGCTTTGAAATCATTGAAGAAGCCGGCCAGGGTTCATTTGGTAAAGTGTTTAAAGTGCTTAAAAAGAACTCAGGTAAGAGATATGCATTGAAAGCTATAAACAAAACTGAATTAAAACGCAGCAATCAATATAAATACGTTATTGCTGAATGTAAAATCCTCAAGTCAATAATACATAATTTTATTATCCCATTATATTGGGCATTTCAAACTCCAAACAATGTGTATATGGTTTTTGAATATTGTCCTTATGGAGATTTAGCTAAACTTTTAGCAGAAAAAGGTCCATTGCCTGAAAGACAGGCTAAGATTTATATAGCAGAAATATTATTAGCTATTGAGTATTTGCATTCTTATGATATAATATATAGAGATTTAAAGCCTCAGAATATTTTGATTGATGAAACTTGTCATGTTAAACTTGGAGATTTCGGACTTGCTAAAGAAAATACTAATAAAGCTAATATGGCTAATACATTTTGTGGCTCACCAGGGTATCTTGCCCCTGAGACTATTAATAATAGAGGGGTTTGGAAACCTGCCGATATATACAGTCTTGGGATATGCCTTTATGAACTTATTGTTGGAAAACTTCCTTTTGATGATTCTAATGTTTTGAAATTATATAAGAAGATTACAACTGGGAAAATTAATTTCCCTAGTGGTATGTCGTTAAATGCGAAGAATTTGATAACTGCGCTCACACAGAAAAATCCAGAAAAGCGACTTTTGATAAATGAGATAAAGGCTCATGCGTTTTTTGAAGATATTAATTGGGAATTACTTGCAAAAAAAGATATCAACCCGCCAGCGTGGTTTCAAGAAAGAACACCTGAGTTTGGTATGATATCTTTTGAAGATGTTGATTACTCTAAGAATGAAGATATGATTGTTTCTAGCGTATTGCATTAAGTATTTAATAAGCTATTTTTATGTTATGGATTATGTTTTGGATATTTATATGCTATTTTTTGGTAACTTTTGGAAAATAGTGAAACACGTTAAAGTCTAGAAATTTATAAATCTGCAGTATACAAACTCCAAAAAAAACTTTAAGCAGACCCAGCACACTAAATTTAATTTAGTTTTAACTCTTTAAATAATCCACTAATCAAAAAATCCTTTAAAAGTCCGCACTTTAACATAAAATCTCACTAAAACACACAAATTAGTTCTTAAAAAATCATCTCCAACATCCTATTAATCCCAAAAAACAATTCCAATTTTTCACTAATTTTTTTATAATTGACCCAAATTACAAAAAGTATCAAAAAGCAGTTTCTTATTAAACAAAAATCAAAACTCATCAATCTCCACACATTACAAAATTTTATCACCTAAAACTCTCATCCAATCTCCTACTAAAACCACATCTATAATTTCATATCCAAAATACCAAATCCATCTTCCTAACAAAAATAAACATATGAGTTCTTTTCTAGGTTCCGACAACACTGTTGACGACTTGCAATTATATAAAGGATTTAAAAAAGCATCAAGGCGATCCAAGGCAGGTTTATCAGCTCAAGGTTCAAAAACAAAGTTCGCCAAGCCTCAACTCACTGATATAGTAGGCGAATCTCCATATGCTCAAATCCAAGCTATAACAAAAACTAGGTCAATCTCAAGTATTAAGCTTAAGCCACATCCTCAAACAAAAAACCCTTATCTTAACACAAGTACTTCAAATGCTATCCTAACCAAAACAGGTATGAAAAACCCTCTTCATAACACCGAAAACTCTTCACAACTGAAACAGAGGCTTTTACTCACTTCAGCTCTTCAAAACTCAGGAAAGTCCTCAGCTAAAAGAATTGAAGAAAAACTAAACGAAGGGCTTAAAAGGCTTAAAGACAAACAAATGACCTCAAGCAGATTCGATATATTCCGCATGGCTTTTACTGATATCATTGAAAACGATGATAACTATGGGAATTTACTTAAAAAAATCAAAGAAGCTTATGAACAACGCATGAAACTTGACCAAATCGACACTTCAAAAGAGTTAGTCGAAAAATTAAAAGAAGAAATCAGAGAACTAAGAGAAAAAGTTACTAGTTCAAAAGAAGATAAAAAGTTCTTAGTTAAAAAAATCGAAAAATTAGCTAAAGAAAACACAGAACTAAGTAGGCATTTAGATGATAGAGAAGGAAGATATGTTGATTTACAAGATAAGCTTATTAAATTAAGCAAAATTGACTTAGAGGAAATACCTAAAGATGATGATTCTTGGAAATATTTAGTATCAGAGAATCAACATTTGCTTAAAGTTTGTGAGGAAATGAGAAAAGATATAAAACATTTATCAAGAAAAGAAAAAAAACTAGTTAAATTGATTGTTGCTTTAAAAAACAGAGGATATCCGATTGAAGATGTTTATCAAGAAGATGTTCATAAGGAGAAGAAAAAAAAAGTTTTAACTTGTGATGAACCGGTTATTGATGATTCTGAAAATGAAGATTTAGTTAGTGGAAGGCCACTTGATGTGAAGAAACCTGATTTTATCCCGAAGTTGAATTTGGTTGAAATTGAAGGCAGCCAAGAGTCGAGTGCATCATCCAGCAGCTCTGAGTCAGAAGAAGCCTAGTAAATTACCACTTGTTATGATTTTTAGTTCTAACAACTAACGTCAATAAACCAACTAAAATTTTTCTTCATAAAAGCCTGATCTTCAATAATAAATTATATATTACTAACTTTAGTTTTTAACAAAACTCGCTAAAAACTAATTTCTTATATTTATTATCTGTGATAATATATCATAAAATCAAAACCCCCATGCATAAACCCTATTGTCATAACATACCGCGATATGATTTTTATCTTTTATTATACTCAACACAATATTCTAAGTTTCATCCACTTTATAACTATATATTAAACTAGCTTAAATGAGTTTTCAGATACTCTTTTAAGTTTTTCAATGTGACTTGTTCGTTTTCAACCTTCGCTTTTTTAATGAATTCATTCCATTCATGTGGTAAAATTCCATTAAATTTATGCCTAAGATGTTCCATTGATATTTTCATGTGGTAAAATTCCATTAAATTTATGCCTAAGATGTTCCATTGATATTTTCCCATTTTCAGTCTTAAATGCTTTAACCAGATTTTTTTTAGTCAATTCATTCTCCCAGTCTATAAGCGCGATTTTAATCTCAGTAAAATCTAATGCACCACTTAAATCTATATCAAGATTAGCCATAATTACATCAATTTCATGACTAGCATCAACACCGACTTGTGAAAAAGCTTTAACAACTTCATCTTTACTTATAGTCCCATCACAATCTGAATCTAATTGTTTAAATAAAGATATAATATCATGTTCTTTGAATTCGATTTTCGAGTTGATTTCTTTGATGATTTCTTGACAAATATTTCCTCTCATCTACATAAAAAATACCCTAAAACTTCTAAGTTTCATAAGTGCTTCATATGTTAAATAATATTCTTTAGTTGTCAAGCCAAGCCATGGGTGAATAAGTGCATCTTTAGCTGAAAGTCTTTCTTCTGGGTTGAATATTAGAAGTTTTTTTATAAAATCTTGAGCACTAAAAGAAAGGCTGAGGAAGTTGGGGTTATTAAAATCTAGTTCACCTTTATAGATTTCTTTAATAATATCATGTTTTTCTTTACTCATATAAGGATGTTTCCCAACTAAGAGTTCATATATAATAACGCCAAGGCTCCACATATCAGTTTTTTCATTAAAACTTTTCCTTATTATTTCTGGGGACATATAAACATAACTAAGGTTTTTAATCCCAGGGTATTGTACATCATAAATAGTCTGCACATATGAAAAATGTATAAGTTTAGGCATTGGATCTGGGTCATAATTTGTAAACATTATATGTTCAGGACTTAAATTACAGTGTATATACCCAAGTAAATGCATATATTTTATTGCTGCTATTATGTCATGTGCGTATTTAGAAACTAACATTTCATTCCCAGCCCTTTTGACTTTTGATCTCAGTGACCCTCCATCAAGATATTCAAAAACCACATAGTAATTTATTGATGTTTCAATTGTCTGGTAAACTTTAATGATATTTGGATGGTCCATTGCGGTCAAAGCTTCAATTTCATCAAGCATGTTGGATGAATATTTTGCTAAGGATTTATTCACTTCACGGATCGCCCTGAAAGTACCACTTTGGATATCTTGGGCATAAAGCATTGTGCCAAGATTGTTCGTCCCTATAGCTTTAAGTATTTTAAAATGATCATTAATCGAACCAACTTCTTTCGCCATAACACGTTTAGTTTTCTGTCTTTTAGGGATAAATGCTTCGGTTATTTGTGGTTCAGGGATTGATCGGACTATTTCTGCAGGATAAGATTTATTGCACCCCATTGCTTTATTATTACCTTATATCCATGAAAAATCTTAAAATTTATATAGCGTCTAATACAAAAAAATGAGATTTTACTATGACACTTATTAGATTTTCAATGTTATAAACTAGGATATTATGAGTTTATAATCCTAGTTTTTGTGTTATAATCGATATTTAAAGGTTTGTAAATTCCTGTGGAAAACTGCATTTTTTATATACACAGAAGGTTTATTGTATATTTTTACCTTTACTAGAGGTATGAATAATAGTAAAAAACTATGCTTATGCCGATTCTTACTAAAAAGCCTATAGAAAACCCGAAAAAACAATCTTTTGAAGCTCCTCAGTTGGCTAAAAAAATGACTATTTTCCCATCCCACAGCAAAACCCCAGCTTTTACCATCTCCCAAATTTCTTTATACAACAAAAACCTCCCACAGATAAACAAAACCAGTCAAAACTTTTCACTACTGAACAAAACCTGCATTTCCAAACCTCAAGTCACAGCCAAATCTTGGGCAATCTACGACACCAACTCAGAAACCTTTATCGACAGTCACAAAGACTCAGACAAACGAGAAATCGCAAGTCTGACCAAAATAATGACTTGCATTGTTGCAATTGAAGAAATCATGGAAAACAAAAGAAGTTTTGATGAAACAGTAGAAATTTCATTATCAGCAGCTTCTATATCAGGTACAAAAGCAGGTTTATCATCAAAAGATACTTTAAAAATAATTGATTTACTATATGCATTAATGCTTCCTTCAGGTAATGATGCAGCATTAGCTTTAGCTGAAACTATTGGATCTCATTGTATAGGTAATGAAGTTGAATATTTTGTTCAGTGTATGAATATTATGGCTCAAAGGCTTGGTTTGAGGAATACTAAATTTTGTAATCCTCATGGGATGTCAACATCAAAAAATATATCGACTGCTGCGGATTTAGCTTGTTTAGCAGGTTATGCTATGAAAAATAGGCTGTTTAAGAAAATTGTATCGTCTTTAGGGTATTCTTGTGGAGTACTTAATGGGAATTTTTATAGGAGGATTGATTGGATGAATACAAATCGACTACTTACGCAAGGGTTTAATGGGGTTAAGACTGGATTTACACCTGCTGCTGGACCTTGTCTTTGTTGTAGTATTAGTGAAGGGAATTTTAGTGTAGTTATTGTCATATTGAAAAGCAGGTATAGACATTTAAGATGGAGTGAAGCTTTGAGGTTATGGTCATGGGCTACATCGGCGGGGATTATGTAATAATAGTAATTGAAGGGTTTAAATTATGGGCTTGTAGGCTTTTTTTTGTAGTAAAATATATGTTTTGGGTTTGATTTGGTAATTTTAGATTTTGGCTTTTTTTTGATTGGTGGGATTATTGTAGGGAAGGATGAAGAAGTTAGATATTTTTAGTATTGGTTATACTGTATTTTTAATTTTTGTCTTAGTATGATATGATTAAAAACTAATTGCTTGTTGGGAAAATAGTATGAGGTTTATTGTTTTTTTATAAAAAGTCATAAACTGTTGTAAGTGGTTAATTATTGCAATTGATGAGTGCTTGAAAAGCAATTTTTATTATAAGTTTTAGAGCACAAAATATAAAAGTTACTATGAAAATGCTAATAGACCTTAAAAATTCTTATAAATATCTATATACTACAAAGAAAAAAACCTTTTATATGATGATATTTTTGAATATAAAGCATAATATAAATAGCATTTTATAAGATGTTTATATATGTATTATTTCATAGTACTTGTAGTTCTTGATATTATTTTTGAAATCTTGAACTACTTTTGGTCATCAATCGGAGATATTTTTAAAAAGAATAGCCCTTGGAGTGATTGTCCTAAGGATTTAGATTTTTGGCACTCAGTTCATAGTATTGTTGCTTTGGTGAATTTGTGTTTGATACTTTTGATTTTTGGTAGGTTTAGAAATAGGTTTTTTCCGCCTTTGTTTTTGATGAGGTCTGCCGCAGTGTTACAGTCATTCTCACTTTATTGGTTAGTTTTAGGTTGGATGTGGATTGAAGAAGTTATCGAGAAAGATAAATCATGTGTAATGGTAATTTAGATGCCTGAAACAACTTTTGAAGTTATAACTACGTATATAGGAGGAGTTGGACTATGGATTTTAGAACTTAGTCTTATTGTAAAAGGATTTGAGTTAGGGAATTATAATAGAGAATTGAATTTACCGTCTGTTGAAGTTATACAGAAACTTGAGGAAGTGGATTTAGCTGAAGAAAGCCTTTGCTCGATTTGCTTAGATGCTATACATAGAGGGGTATCGCTTAGCTGTAATCATACTTTCCATAAGTTGTGCATTGAAAGATGGGTAGAGAGTTCTGCCACATGTCCTTATTGCCGAACAGCTATTTAGTATAGAGATTTAACATTTGGAATCTAACAAGGATAAATTTATTAATTTATAACCTACTTTCTTATATCAACATATTTAAAAATCTCATTACCAAATACTAGATCCTAATTAAAAAAACCTAATCCCATAATAAAAATGCTTTCAAACCAAAGGACTTTACAAGGTAACAAAAATTCAGTAATCCAAAAACGCAAGCCTACAATATTCCAAAACATCCAACTTCCTGAGCGTGTTATAATTGATATCAAAGATGCTTTTACTTATCTAGACCCAGAAGATAAAGGCTTTATTACAGTTAATCAATTAAAAGCATTACTTCAATATATAGCAGGAGGAGTATATGCACGTAAAGATTTAGAACGGGCAATGAAAGATATAGGGGATAGTTCAACTGTTGATTTAAAAGATGCTGAGAGAATTGTTTATAATGTATGGCTGGAAACTGGTTATGAACAGGAATCAAAAGATTTATTCAAGATATTTGATAAAAAAGAGAAAGGGACTACAACTATGGAAGATATAAAAAGTGTCCTTCAGTCAAGAATAGCTGTACCGGTTTTAGATGAAGATATTGAAGAGTTAGCTGAACTTTTAGATGTCAAGATGGATTCGGTTATAACCCCAACTGAAATATCAAGGTAAGGAATATGCAGACTTGAGAAAATGCTTTCTAGTATTTATTAGGTTAATATAGAGTGTTTTGGATAAGTTTTTTTATGATTTTTAGATTTGGATTTACTTGGAGAGTTGAGGTTGATTTTTAGGTTGTGTAAAGTTGGAGTTTTTTGGGTTTAAGATTTGGGGTGTATGGTAAAATAAGTTAAGTATAGAAGGATTATAAATAGCACTGTTATTAGATATATAAAATATTACAGTTAAAAAACACAAAAAATCATAATCTACAACTTCTGATAAAAAATACACCACAACCATATTCTTATTCTACTCACTTTAAAATTGTAATTTCATACACACAACACTCAACTAGATATTTCCTATCATAAACCTGCATTTACAATAGAACTTGTCAAGCAGCACCTCTCAAATTTTTTTTAGAATTGATAGAATACATTAAGGCAGGCAATTCAGAAAGTAGTGGTGCATAAAAATTAAATATTTCTAGAGCTATACTCATAATATAAAAAAAGACAAAATTTCCCACTACTCATCACAAAATCCAAACACTTTAAAAACTAAATCTACCAAAAATGCTAATCCTCCATAGCATTCCGTTTACTCATTTACAATAAATGGAAGAACACGCTGAAGGGACAAAATTCGAATGCAACATCTGCTTTGACACTGCACATGAGCCAATAGTCACTCGTTGTGGTCACCTTTTCTGGTAATCTAAACTCAGCTGGGGTTGTATCTACAGCTGGCTCCAAAGTAACCGGCAGACTTTCACATGTCCAGTCTGTAACTCAGGAATATCAGCCGACTCATTAATCCCTGTATTTATCCGTGAACACATCGAAAGTCGTACTGAAAGTTTACCTCAAAGACCAGCAGGACAAAGACAAGATCCAGTTTTAAACCAAAGATTTAATCCAGTACCTCATATTTAGTTCCGAATGTTTGATGGTCCAGTACAACAAAGAGAAGAAGAAAATATAACAATGCAAGCAGGGTTTGGTTTTTTTCCCCCAATATCATTATTACTTGCAACATATGATTTTTCATCTGGAGATAGTGGACATGCTCCATTAGATATTGTTACAGGGAAAGAAATTGGTCTTGCAACAGGAGTTTTGGTGTTTATTTTACTTTTCTTTGCTATGATATTCTAAGTTAATGGAAGCTAGTTTTTAACTAAATTACTTTTTCTTTCCAAGTCCTACAGTTTTTTTAGATGTGCCGCGGACCTTTTTTCTTTTGTTTTTGAGTTCTTTCTTTTGTTTCCTTGAACCTGTGCGTGCTGCTTCAAGACCCATTCTTCGTAGACGGAATTTGGGTTCGTATTTTTTCACGAAGTCTTTACTGTCGTAGATAAGAGCAAAACCTGTGGAACGGGAGCCTCCGAAAATTGTCCGAAGTCCATAGACTACAACGTTTTCTGGTTTGGCTTTGTAGGTTTTTGCGAGCCTTTCACGTAACTTTTCGCTAGAAACACCGCCGAGGTTTGGATGAATTATGTCTATGACCATCTGAAGCCTATGAAGAAGCTTGTTGGTCATCACTTTCCTTGTCCTGAGAGTGTATCCACCGTCCATATTTATTATCTATTCACAAACACGATCTCTAGCTTAATATTGGCACAAATTTATCTCATCTCTTCTATTATATCAAAATTGTATGTTTAGACTGCTAAGATTATAGGCTTTGAAGGAAATATTAAATCACTATAAACCATAATAAAAAAACTCATAATATACTAATATTCTTATTATAACTCAGCTTTCTTATAATAACTCATAACTATCATCAGAAAGCACTTCCTTCTCCACCACCGCTGACTCTAAATTAATACTTTCACACATAAGAGTATTATAAAAAAATATCGCTGCAGAGTCCAAAAAGAACTGTGGCCTTACAGAATTATGGTGCCCATCAACTTCTGTGAGCTTTTTATCCCCTTGATAGCTATCAAAAAGATTATAAACATGTTGTTCTGGGACAAAGTCATCAGATTTTCCACGACAAAACAGTGCAGGGACAAAAGTACAAACAACATGTTCTAAAGTGTTTATGTCATTAACATCAAATTTTGCTTCTTTAAGTATGCTATTTCTAACAAAGTTTATAGCTGTATTCTTAACAAATCCAGGTATCGAGCATCTTTTACTTATCTCCGCTTCAGCTAAAGATCTTAAAGATAAAAAAGGACTATCTAAAACCATTCCTCCAACAATTGGATCCCTATCAGCATATAATAAAGCTGTAACAGCTCCCATACCACGTCCCCAAAGCCCTAAACATGTAATTTTCCCACTAGATCTTAAGTATTTAACAATAGTATCAAGATCTTCTTTTTCATGCCAACCTAATGATACATATTTACCTTCTGATAAACCACTTCCTGAAAAATCAAAGGTAAAAACGTTCATGTTACTTGGTAAAAGAACTGGAAGAATAGTTTTAGCTTCTAATCTTGATCCTGTATGTGTATGTAAATATATTACACATGGTAAAGGTACTGATACTCGTTGTTGATAAAATGAACATTGTAGACGTTGACCTCTTGGGTTTTGAAGTATAAGATCTTCTCTATGAAAAATCTTATCATTGATTTCAAAGTCTATTTGGCCTAATGAAGATATTTCGTATTCTTCACGATATGGTCTGATAATACTCTTATAGGTTTCTTCGTATTTTTGTGATACTGATGACATTTTATTATGGGGAAAATATTTTTTAATGTGATTAGGGAGATTTTTATAGGATGAGAATAGATAGGGAATTATGATGGAAGATTTTTTTTGGAAGAAGAAAACTTGGGTAGAATACTAGGTAAAAGGTATATTTGTATGAAAATGGTAAGATAATATAAGTATAGGAATTTTTTAAGGAAAATATTAGTTTTTATTGTTTCGTGAATTGGTTTTATTGTCAAGAGAATTTTAAAGTGTAATATAAAACATTTTTTTTGTGATTTAAAAGTGCTTTTTACATGTAAAAAGATGAGGTTTTTATATCATGCATCAGAGATTTATACATTTTTTTAGGGTTTATTTAAAAACTTATAGAACTTTCTATCACGATAGCCTCGAAACGCTGCTTGGATTTTCACAACACTTTTTTTAATTTTATTAAACCTTGCTTTATCTTTTATCATCCTCCAAGTTTTTTGGATTTTTACTACAGACCTGATAATTTGTTTTGACTTATTTTCAACTTTAACTTCTTTAGATTTTTTCCGTGTTATAACATCTGAAAACATATTATTACCTTTTTTTTCTATAGTCAAATAATGCCTTCCACTTATAACAATTTTACTTTTTGTTGGTATTGGAATAAGACCTTGACTTGGATCTAATGATTGACCATGTTTATGAATACTATTTGATTTATGTTTTAAATTTGGGCTTTTCGATAAAATACTTGTTTGAGTTTTATTTGATATTTCAGCATTACCGAATTGAATTGATTTAATAAGACATGCAGTTTTTAAAGGAACTAATGATATTTTTTTCTTTTTAATGTTATTTGGTATAGGTGTTGAAGATTTAATTGAAGATTTTTCTAGTTCATTTATTATACAAGTGATTTCTTCATGATCTAATTGTGAAAAATTATAAGATTTTCTTGTAAGGATTGTCATTGCTTTTTGGCTTTCCAAATATGAAGCCTTAAGTCCTTTTGTTAACTCATGATTAACTCCCAGATACTTTTTACTTATCCTAAATCCTTTTTTAAAAGCTAAAACAGCTCTAGGATTTTGTTTCAAATACTGATACTCAATTCCAAGATTCTGATACGCTGAGGCAATACCTTCATATTCTTCAGTACTACTCAAAAATTCCAAAGTTTTAAAACTATGAAATAATGATTTTTGATGTAAACCTTGTGCAGAATAAACAAAAGCTATATTTAAATGCGATTTACCTAAAGCAATTTTATCATGAGTAATTTCTAAAACTTTTTCTAAATATTTCAAAGCTTTTCGTAGATGACCAATAATTTGATGGTATCTAGCAAGGCCGAAATATACTTGGATTTTAAGATGTCTAGGAATATAAATTGGACTTACAAGATTTTCTGCTTCTTTTAATTGCCCAAAAGCGACAGAGAAATCTTTGTTTTGCATGTTTTGTGCAGCATTGCTTGTAAGGTCTATGATTTTTTTTGTCACTTCAAAAGACATTTTCTATTATCATAGTTTTATTAGAGTTTTTGTATGAGTTTTACATATAAAAGATGAAGATTTTATTTGTGAGTGAGCTTTTATTTTAGATTAGCAAGTTTATTAGTGGTTCGGAGGGGATTTTGAGTAATTTTTAGGGAGGAATTTCGCCATGAATGTGAATGTTGATGTTGATTCGCGGACTGCTTGGATTTCTTTTATTTCCTTCATGCTGATTATCATGAATTTATCCACATTTTCTACACCAACAATATACCCTATCATATTTCTAATATTGTAACCAGTTCTCAAAGACTCTTTAGTCATTCTTTTTACTTCAGCAGTCTGTAGATCAATCATTTCTTGATGGGTTGTTTTTATATTTTCTTCTAATCTCATTGTGTCTTGGATTCTATTATAATTCCAAACAGCCTCATCACCATTTCCTAACAATTCTGAAGGAGCCCATGAGAGTTTCTTTTTAAAATATGTTGGTTTCCTTATCCTAACATTCTGTTTCAACTTATGCAATCTCATCTTAATACTCGGTTTTTCCATATATTTCATCATCTTTGGAGCTTTTGTCTCAGCAAGTTTATCATAAAACTCATCCAACTCCAAGCTTTTACGGGCAATTTTCATAATCACATCAATAGATTTATCATCTAAACATGCAGGAAACATTTCTTTTCTAACCTCATGTTTTAGTTTTAAAAACAACTTCACAATCCAAGAAAGCCCTTGATTTCTTGAATCATCCCCTTTTTTTAACAATGATGAGTAATGCCCAATAAGTTCTTTTCTAACAACTTTAAGCTCATTTCTCATCTTTGAAGTATTAGCATCAAGTTCAGTTAATTCTCTTGATAAATGACTTATATCAATTTGCAGCATTTCTATATGTTGTTGTGCTTCTATTTTTTGTTTGAAAAGATTTTCTTTATGTTGTTGTTTAGCATTTAAATATTGGGCTATGTCTTTTTGGCTTTTAGAAATATGCCCGAAATTCTGATATTTTTGTAATGCTGAACCATAAGCGTTATCAAGTTTTTCCATAGACAACGAGAAGTTTTTAATTTCTTCTTTGATTTCGCAGGTTTTTTTTCTGAGATTTTCACGGTTTTTAATGGTCTCATGAAACTTACACTCAAGATCTTGGTATGTGTTCATTAGGGTATCTTCGTAAGCTTTATAGAAACGTGAAACTTCTTTGGTTTGATCTAAAGAACTAGTGCTTTTTGAATGGGCTTTACGTTTATTTAAATTCTCTTCAACTATGTCTTGGTGGTTTAGTTTTCTAGTTAGCTCATCTTTGGCTTGAATTAATTGTTTTTGTATTTCAGAGTCGTATTTGTAATCCCAAAATTCAAGAGCTTCAACTGCTGTAGCTTCAGGATTTTCATCAGGAAGGATGTTTTGAGATTTTATACGAACATGGGTTATACAAGGTCTTCGGCCTTCTGAGTAGACTAGAGAGTTTTTGTAATTTGACATACTTGAATGGACTCTATGCATAGATTTTGATGTTTGTGCTCTTGGGAAAGGTGAGCTCATATTCGAATTGATACAAATTATTCTTATTGATGATAAAATAAAAATTGTCACTAAGGTTTTAAGATTTATATAATCTGATTACTTATAAGTATTTTTATAAAATCATAATATAATCTTAAGAGTTTGGAGTTAGTTATTTATGAGATCTTAACGAGAACTTTCTCTTCTTCGATCTGTAAAAGTTCCATCATAATGCATATCCAAACTCCAGAAGGATCTTATTTTGGAATAAGGGGCTGATAATTCAAGGAGGGCAACATAAGATAAAATATTGAAAGCAAATATCCATGAAACAGTCCAAAAACTAATTTTTTCCTTTTTCAATGAGAACTTCGACATCAAATATCTTAACCCGAATTGCATATTTTTATATAAAAAAACTTACATAATCTAGCCAGACAGATATAAAAGTATGAGTATTTTAAAAGAAAACTAATGCAGTATAGGCTGTTAAATATGCATTTATTTATAAATGTACAACGTTTATACTCATGATAAAAAAGTCAAAGAAGAAAAAAAGCAGCTAACCAAAGCCAAAAAAAGCAAAGTCTCTGAGCAAAATCGAGATATTTTGACAGCTCGCTATAAAGATCGAATAAACACAACTCTACTAAAACTCAGCAAAGACACTGAATTCATGCCAAAACAACAGCGTGCACAAACTGCTGGGTACACCCAGCGTTCCTGGTTAAAATCAGGGGGTTTCCACTCTGAAGTCGAAAGAATCAAAGAATCCGAAAACTGGAACCAATGGCTCGATACAACCCCATCCCAAAAACAAGTGTTTAAACTCCGTCCTCGAGATAAAACCAAAGAAATCCAACCTTCTATAAAATTCAAAGCCAAAAGTGGTGTTGAAAGACTAGAAGAGCATATTCTAAAACAAAAAGAGTATCTAGACAGTTCAGCTCCACCTGACTCAAATCACAAATGCTTATACAAAAATTTTTTGGGTGTTGAAAAACCAGTTTTTTCTGGAGGTAAGGAAATATTAGACTATTATCATTATAAAACTCATTTCAAAACCTTAGAAAGTCTTGCCCTTGACTTACATTCTTCTATAAGAAATCTTAGTAGGGCTGAAGTTAAGAAAAAGCATAACAATGAAAAATTCGGTCTAAGTGAAAATCAAAAGAAAAAAAATGATACAGTTGAAGAAGGATTATGTAAAGAAGATCTTATGCCAATTAGTGAAGGGGTATTAGAGAGATGTGGTGTTTGGGAATTTAGAAAACCCCCTGGGATGAGGACTGAAAAAAGTAGAAATAGTACACCAAGGTGGGTGAGTAACAGAATTAGAGCTAAGAGGAATAGAGTTAAAGCTTTGAGTATGGATTATATTTCCCCTTAATAATATTTTTTATTGTAAAAAAATGTTTTTTAAATGATGTGAAGTTATAAATATGTCAGCATTTCTGCCAAAGTTCCTTAAAGACTTGGAAAATACAGAAATCACTTCAGTGTTTCTAACAGGCTGTGGTGGGGGGTTTGATTTTTTCCATAGTATCTGCCTTATCCCAGAACTTAAAAGACTAGGGAAAAAATTCATAATTGGAAGTTACTCATTTGGTGACCCACAAGAAGTAAGAGGTGAGATAGTTTTTGTATCTGAAAATCATGATAATCCTATTGTAGCAAAAAAAGTTACAGCAGAAAGTGCGTGTTCTGAAATTTATTGTCCTGAAGTTGGATTATGTTCATATCTTGATCAACAGTATCCTGATGATGCACCACATTTTGTATATGCATATTACGCAAGGAATTTTTCTGTATCTTTATTAACAGAGCTTCACAATTTGATTATAGAAAAACATTCAATTAAAGGTATAATTCTTTTTGATGGAGGGTCTGATTCATTAATGAAAGGAGATGAAGCAGGACTTGGTGACCCTGTAGAAGATGCAGTATCAGTGGCAACTGTTGCTGGGAATACAAATGAGAATATTATATACAAAGTGCTTATTTGTATTGGTATTGGTACTGATAGATTTAATGATGTATCTGATTGTTCTACATTAAGAGCTATAGCTGAGATTACAAAGCTAGGAGGGTTTCTAGGTTCTATAAGTTTAGAATGTGGAAGAGAACCTTATAATTTTTATAAACTTGGGCTTGATCATTTGTATTTAAAACAGTCTTTTAGGTCGGTATTAGCTGGAAGTATTATCGCATCTGGGTTAGGATTTTTTGATAGTAATCGTGTTCCAGAATTAGTTTATAATCGAGTAAGTGAAGGTAGTTTGTTCTTATGGCCTTTGATGCCAATACTTTGGGCTTTTGATGTTAATGTTGTAGCTAATAGGTCGTTGATAGTACAATGGATTAAAGATTGTAAGACAAGTAACGAAAGTAATCAGAAATTCGAAGCTGAGAGGAGTAATATAGCTAGAAAAGGGATGATACGTCAAATTGAAGAGCTACCAAGACATGTGGATTATAGTTTAGAATGTATAGTGATGAAGAAAATAGAAGAAGAGTCGAAAAAAACTGGTTTAAAACATCAGAAAAAGTAATTAAATCCTTTTAACCCAATATATTTTCCCATTTACATAAATTACTATATTAACGAGAAACAAACTCAAGATTGTGGCTATTATGAGTCTGATACGATAAAAATTCTTCATAATGACTCTCAATCCTAGCCTTACTCTGAGTTTTACACACTGTAGGCAAGTCATATACAATCTCCAGCTCCAAAAATGGGTGAAAATATGATACAGCCTGATATATTTCTTCAATATTTTTAATCTCTAACGCAGCTGCCAAAAACCCAGAATATAATTCTTGAACAACTGTAGCTCCTTCTATATGCTGACTTTCTGTCAACTCTTCACAATCATCGTCAAACTCTTTAGAATCCCCAAACCACATATTCAAATTATCATTATGACTATTCCTTGTTGGTTCATCATAATCTGGACCATTATAATAAAGTAACGAATAATTTGTCTCATAAAAATACTTACTAATCATCAAATATAAAAGACCTCCTGATAACACCCTAGGAAGATATTTCATGCTTTCTGTTTTTAACATAGACACATCTAAAATTTGCATAGTTTCTCTATATCTTTTATATGCTCTTTGATTTGGCTCTTTAAAAACAATAGCCCTTTTTTCATATAAACGTTGATGCATTTCTTTTTCAGATTGAGGTAAATTAGAGAAATCTTTTGGTCTGTTATATGGGACACAGCCGAAATGATAATCAACAAAACTGTCCCATTGTGTCATAAGCCAACTTACCCAATTGTATAGAGTTGATGGGAAGATTTTAAACCCAATTGCTGTTAAGATTAGTTTTTCTGTGTGGATGATTTGCTTGATTGTGTAGCCGCCATCTGCTGAACGGACCCAGTCTTCTATTTTTGGTGGGTAGATTTCTTCAGTTTTGCTGGCAATATGCATAGCTGCAACTCCAAAGAGTTGAAGTTCATACTTTTTTATTTTGGGGATGTTGGATATAGCTCGGTCTATATAGTTCAGAGCTAGATAACAAGTTTCTCGTTTAAGAGAAAACTCTGAGCAGACTTCGATTACCCAGTCCATTAGGATTACTCTCATATTACTTGTGATTTCTATTTGGAGATTTTCTAAAGCATATGGATTTGGCATATATTCTAATTCTCTTTCGGCTAAGGATGAAAAATAATCCAGTTGAGATGGTCGCCAAGAAGTTGCTGGACAAAGGTCGTCTTCTTCAATTTCAAGGGGCTCGTAGTCTGAGATTAATGCTTGATGGAATTCGTTGACAAACGAATTTGAGGATTTTTTAGGATTTGCAGGGTATTCATCGATTTTTTCAAAGTATGAACGTGAGGGAAAGACTAAGGTCTCGAGGTTTTCTTCGCATTCAAATTTTATATTTATTGATGCCTCTGAGCTCAGGACGGATTTTGTGGAAGGACTTTGAATGGAATAACTTAATATTTGATGCATAATTTATTATTTTGCGCCAAGACAATGAATTCGATGATCAAACTTTTGCCATTTTTCAATAGAGAATAATTAGATGATGTTTTTTTGAAGGAATTTGTCAAGGAGATTATGATATGGGAACAAATAATAAGTCCTAGATGAAATGTGGAATATATTAAAGGCCAATGGTTAGATTAAAGAGAAAATATTTTAGATAATGGAAAATTGCGGGAAATTATGAAATGTTTTTTTTTAGTAAAGGATGATGAGATATATATAAGTATATGGTTACAAGGTCATATAGTCTAGTAGGTATCCTAAAAAAATGGAGATCAGCTATATGAATGTTGTTAAAGATAAATTTTTATGACCTCCAACTAGCTTTTATAGTCAGCAGAAGATAATTATATCATTACACTGTAAATCATAGCAAAAAGCCATAAGGATCCAGAAAGTGGAGTAAACACAACCGAATTGAAGGCATCTGAAATGTTGTGAAGTATTTTATTTCGAGGAGAAATAAACTTTAATATTAGAAAAAATTTTGCGGTATTCATGTGGTATAAAATAAATAAGAAACACTTATGGATAAGCTTTCTAGAAATATTTGGCAGATAAAAATTAGTTTTAATCAGGAAAATTGATCCTGAAAAACAGACTAAAGCGATGAGAGCTCCCCAAGCTTCTGTCTTTTATTTAAGGATTTAAACTCAAGAGGAGTAAAATAAATGCTAATTTCTATAGTATAATATTCCTATTATTACCTAAGATAAAAATTTATTGCAAAGTATTTTTTTTAATTTCTTAGGAAATTTTCTTTTTGATTTTTAATCCTAATATTTGAATCTTTCAGTATATCACTATATATTAACTTTAAAGTTAATTAGACCTGTCCACTTCAAACCAAAGTATTTAGGTTTAATATTAATATAAACTAATACTATTTTACAAACAACATATTGATAAAAACAATGATTTTTATATAAAACTAAGCATATTCCATAACATAAAGCTAATTAGGCTTTCTGTAAGAATCTTTAAATTTTTGGAGTCCTTGCACTCGAAGTTGATCATATTTGTGTGATATTTTAATTATATCTTTTTTCATATCCTCAACAAACCGAGCTTTATGCTTAGGTGTTGCCGACTCCATTTGCAAGAGATATTTCAAAGTAGTCTCTTCAATTTCCTTAGCTTTTTTCGAATAATAACTTTCCATAACCTCAACAACCTGATCTTTATCATCAATATAATAACTGTTTTTCATACTTTCATCACAAAAACTTAAATTTTTCCTAGAACGTCTTATATTCACTCTATCTTCCAAACTATGTTCCTGTCTCGACACATTTTGTAAAATTTCTTCTTTTTTCATAGCTTTTTCTGCAGACTCCAAAATTTTGCATTTAATTGGCGATCTAAATGATTCAATTATCTGACTTTTTGCAAGCTGTGAATTAGTTATTGATCTATGTTTACTAAAGTTATAAAGATTTGTTTTTTTAGAACTGTTAAGTACAGTAGACACTTCAGGTTTTAATAATAAATTATGCAATCGATCTTGATAGTCATAATATTTTGGATCGTTTTGTTCGTTATAGTGTTCAATTGCATGTGAGTACATTGTGATAAGGTCTTGGATTATATCAACTCTAAAGGTTTTTTCTAGTTCGATTTCTTTTTCTAGGAGTTTGATGCTAAAAGATTCAGCGTTCCAAGGACCTTTTTTTTTTAGAGGTGAAAAAATCCTTTTGGACATTTATGAGAATGTATTAGGGATTTTTTGTATGTAAACTGAGAATGGTTTTTTGGATGATGAGGTTGGGCTATGAGTAGAAGTTAAGGTTAGGATAATTAGGATAATGATGGGGATATGAAAATAAAAATTATTAGAAAATAGGATAAGGATGAGGTTTTGATATGCTTTTTGTGAAAATATTAGGTAAGAGAAAATATAGGAAAATCATATCATGCTTTTTATGTTTAATAATGACTAGATTTATAGTTTCAAAACAGGCAGAAAAAAGTATTTATAGTATACACCAATATTAATATTCAATTTTTTTATAGTTTTTCACTGTATAAGTAGCACAAGAAATCTAAAAAGTATATAAAAATAAAAGTCTAATTAAATATTAAAACCTAGCTTTTTCCATATAAAATTTTCCATACCTAAAAGCATACTTTAAAAATCATACCAAAAACCCTCAAATCTCATCAACCATAAAAAAATCTAACATATAAAACCCCTTATAAATCCTTGCCTATGCCATAGTGTAGTAAACATTCTATAGCTTTTCAATAAACAAAATGGACCATCAAGCCTCCTTACAAAAAGAAAACACGTACCACGAGCTCCTCCAGCGTCTGGACAGGGCAAACCAAAGTTTATCCTTTTTCAAAAACAACAAAGAAATCTGCATGCAAGACCTTCATCGGTAATTCCCAAAAAGTCTAGAAATGGAAAACTCAGCCTTATCAGAAGAAAATGAATACCTCAAAAGGCGTATAAAAAACGCAGAAAGAAACGCAAGCATCAACCTAAACCGATCATCAGATAAACTTGATATATCCTCAGAAAATCCTCAAATTTCCCAATCTGTTCTTTCAATCAAAATCCCGAAATCCAATTCAAGTTTCCTTCAAAGCCCATTAACTTCAGATCGTTATATAGAAAATGCTGATACAGTTCCAACTTATAGAAAAGAAAATTTAAACCCAATAAGAATATCATATCCATCTTCATTATCCCGTTCTGTATCAGGAAAAAATCTCCAAGTCCATGAGTTTGCTTTACTAAGAAGCGCTTTGCTTTATAATTTATAGTTATTAAATATATATTTCATGTAAAAATTCATGAATTATTGAGTGTCAAGTACTCGGACCTTGCGAAAATTCAAGGGACTATTTGATGATGCATTTTTCCTCATTGTTGTACCTGAACGTATACGAAGGAAATTTTCGATTTCTGTTGAACAATTCTTGAATATGTAACTTTCTAGAGGAATCCCGTTTTTACATATAACTTCACCTTTTTTTAGACATAAAGTTATGGTTTTCGCCCCAATGAGGAAATTCGTTTCTTTAGCTTTTTTTAACAAACCGACTAATTTTAGTTTCATGAGAATTTCGTTAACTTTTCTTTCTAGGGTTTCTGAATCGTTGATAAAAGAGAAAGAATGTTTGTGTTTTATAAGGCTTTTTTGAGGTTTAATGATGATGTTTTGTTGGGATTGTACTTTAAAATTTCTGTCAAGGTTAAGCTTTTGATTTAGGATTAGGGAAGAAATTTTTAGGGTTTTTAATGGTTGATCGGGGTTTAGGTTGAGAAGATTAGCTTCGAGGTTTAGACGATTTTGTTTTTCTTGGTCAAGTTTGTGGTTAAGGTCAGCGATTTGGGATTTGTAGTTTTCGATGTTGTCTTCTGAGGTTTTTTTTTGGTTTTTAAGTTCAGATTCGAGGGATTGGACTAGGTTTTGGTAGTATTGGATTATGCGTTCATTATCTGCATTTTCATAAAATACATTGTTTTTGGTATTAAGGATTTCGGGATCTGAGATGTGGGGATGCTCATTTGAAAGGGGAGGTTTAGGGTTTGTTGAAGATTGGGCATCAGGTAATTCTAGGGTTAAAGGAATGATTTCTTTAAGTAAACTAAGAAGAATCCGAGGTTGAAGGGCGTTTAAAGGGAGAGAAGAAAGTGTGGTTTCTGTGTTGGGGGAAATAGGAAACCAGTAGTACCAGTCTTGGCTTATGAGATTTGAATGGAAAGATAGAGATGAGGGTTTTGATTGAGGGTTTTGGTCGTGTATGTTTATTGTTATAATTCCTGGAAGTGAGATTGGGAAATTTGCTGGCAATGCATCTAAGGAGCATTCACCGACCTTATTGTCATCTATAGAAATAAAAATATTTTTTTGTCTTGTATCCAACTGACCTTCGAACTTTTCTAAAGTCAAGAAATAGTTTTCAGTCATTTTCTAATTATCCTTCATCAGATTCATACCAAAATTACAAAAACTAAGTTAGCATAATTAGCGAAATTTTATCGAAAAAAGTATTATTAATAATTTTAGCATTTCAAGTTTTCTTGTTTTTGGAATATACTTAAATCGCAATACATTAAAATTTATTGTGCTAAAAAAATGATTTCCAAATCTCCAAAAAGACTATCGATAATTCAGAGTTTCTAGATTGTATTCTATTCACTTTTCTGCTAATTAAAAAATAGTGGGTGGTGAATAATAAACTGATCTTCTTTAAAATTTACTCTGCTAAAATATATCAATTTTTGCAGTTTTAATATTATATGTCCTCCATCAAAAATTAATCATCTTCAGTTAGAATAAGATCAAGGATAATTATTACTCTTGTTGAGGAATAGTTTTTTCGTAAAAAGTTGCATATAGGCTATCTTGTATAAATTGTAGTTTCCCCTAGTCTATATAAATAATAATTTAAAAACATCCTACTATCTTGGTATAATAATCATCCTATAAGTATATAATCATTAATCATTTACTACTACCTTTGAAAGTAAAGATAGCTATAATTATAACTCTTTTTAAAATACAAACTACCCAGTCTTAAATCCTACAAAATTCCCAAATAGCCTAAAGTCCATAAAAACCCGCCATTTCACACTAATATTAATAAATTCTAATAAATACCCTAATCAATTATCATAAAAAGCTCAATAAAATAAAGCCTACTCTTAATTTCCCAAAAACCACTTCAGCTTCCATCCAATCATAAACCAAAAAAAAGAACTCAAAAAAAAATATAAACTAACACCTCATCCCAAAATCTACACACAAAAATTATTAATAAAAACAACCCTTCAATAAATCTTAATCCACCTTCCAAATTTCCTACAATGCCCATCAAAGCATCCCACCATCTAAAAATCCTTCACAACTTTTCTTATAAGAAATACTAAGATAAAATAATATGGACGAATTATTAGATATCAGTATCATCAGAACCGAAACCAGAGTCAAAAGTGGATGTTTGAATTCAAAATACACAGTAAATCCTATAAAGGTATATGAGCTTAAACTTACAATCGATGACTCATACCAATATTTTATATATAAACGATATAAAGAATTTCGGAAATTATATGATGACGTCAAAGAAACTCTTGGTCATAATTACAAGTTGCCGAAATTCCCTGGAAAAACCTTACACCCTATGAAACCTGCTACAATAATTAAAAGAAAGTTGGAGTTAGAAACCTGGATAATCGGAGCTTTAGCAGTTAAGGATTTAGAAAATTTATTGAAAGAATTTTTAGGTATCAAAGTTGATTGTGAAAATCTAGTTGATGAACATTTACTGAATGAAGATGAAGTTGTTATTAGGAATTTTTCTGAAAGTATCAATGGGAATTCAAATCAAAGAATGAACTTATTAGACACATTTGAAAAAAAATACTTTAGTAAAAGGAGGATTATTAGAGAAAAACAAATTGGGACCTTGCTTGGAACTTTGTTACCTTTATGTGGAGATGAGTTTATTGGGACAAAGTCTTTGTATGTACTTTATAAACTTTGCACAAGAGACCATAATAAAGATTTTGAAATCTTCATACAAACTCTAACAAAAATGCCTATAGACATGCTTAAAAAGATGAAACTTGATGAATACCTACTTAAAAAACGATATAGTGAGTCTCAAATCCAAGCTTTTCATATTTTAAACATTTTCAAAAGCTGTTTAGACACGAAATCTATTATTGATATCGTAATATCAAAATAGCTTAACAATAACTTAGAAGCTTGTGAAGTTTATCTCAAATGGGATTCCCCAAGTTGTATAAGCTTAAGTTTAACCAAAGCTTTTATGTCAAGTCCTGATTGGATGACTATCCCACTTGTTGATTTAAACAATGGCCTTCAAATTTCATATCGTTTTATAAACAACCAATTACAATTCCACGCAATATTCGCTGTAGAAAGTAATTTCGAAACAATTGTAAATCTCCTAGTCAAACCTGAGTCTAGGAAAAAATGGGATTTAAAACTTGTAGATATAGAAAAACTATCAAATGAAAACGAGAATTTATGTTTAAAAATGCTTTATAGTCAAGATAAATGTTTATATGAGTTTCATAACGATGTGCATGTTAATTGGAGTATATATCATACAACTGTGAATTTTTGTAGTAACAAATCAACAAATATAAAAGCAAAAGGTATACTTGGGAATATGAGTAGTTATTATAAACTAGAAAACCTAAGTAAAGCTGACTCATCTTTTGCATTAAACTATAAAAGCCATGGGATAAAAAAGGTAGCATCATGTATAGACAATCTTCAAGAATCAATAAAAAGTCATTTGGAATTGATAAAAGTGACGTGGAAAGCATCGTTTTGTGAGCATTCAAAGAAAATGTTCATCGCAGACTGCCTTGAAGAAACAAATTTACTAAAAAACACAATAGCTGGGTTGATTCATTTAGCAGAAAAACCTTCTGAGTCCATACAAAGATCTCCACAAAACACATTATTCAATGCTTGTGAGAGAAAAAGGCTAAAAAGTTCTGTATAGTAAACATTTTTTAAAAAAAATTGGATAATTAATATGGAAAATCATCTTTCTCCTCAGTACAATCTTAATGGGAATCTTGTGCAGATGCTTGAGATTAAGAAAAATGAACAAACTAAAGACCCATGGCCTGGTAGGCCTAGAATAAGAACAAGACAAGAGCTTTTAAGTGAAAGGAAAAAAGAATTTTTACCAGATCCAAGCTATGATATTGATAATGATGGATTTGTCAGTCATAAAGATTTTTTTATAAGCAAGCAATTTGATGATGATAAAGATCGGAAATTGAATGAAACTGAGAGAAACAATGCGGAAAATGCTTTGAAGAGTGGGTTTTTGGATAAGTTTAAGCTTGGGTTGGAATCTAGGGTGCCAAATTTTGAGGCGAGGATTATTCAAAAAAGAGGAGTTATTATGGATAATGACGCGAATGAGAAGATTGTTGAAACGTATCCGATTATGAGGAATACTTCGTTGCCGGTGATTAGTTCAAGGAAACAGCTTATTTGTTCAAGGAAACATTTACCTATTAGTGGAAGA
The DNA here is from genome assembly GCA_001970955.1 of Stentor coeruleus. NCBI lineage: Eukaryota > Ciliophora > Heterotrichea > Heterotrichida > Stentoridae > Stentor > Stentor coeruleus. Next base: position 73,615 of record MPUH01000026.1, on the reverse strand, counting down.
CAGTGTGATAATGTTTTTAGGGTTGAAACAATTAGAGTTGAACCTGAGGATTATGTAAAAGAACCTAAAATCAGTTCATTCAAGGAAATAAAAAACTCATTTAATCAAACAGCCAGGATCAAACAAGGACTCACTGAACCAATAGACTTTAAACTAGCAAAATTCCCATCTACAGACTACATTTTATACCCAAAATACTCATCTCAAACCCAAATGAACACTCAAAAGAAAAAAGAGCATCTTGAAAACCTCCAAGAAAAAGCTAACTACAACCACATTTCCCGAGAAGAGCATCTTAAAGAAAGAGAAAAATTCTTAATTTTCTACAACGAAGGCACCACAATCAAAGATCTAAAAGAAAAAGTCAAAAAAGAAACAAATAATTATAACCAAAATACCTTTTACAACATAAGCATAGGCGTTCATGGAAAAGAGCTTCCAAAATTTACTGATAACCTTAAAGAATATTGGAAAATCAAGGAAAACTATACAGAAGAGCCTAAAAATTCATCACAAACTTTGTTTAATATGCAGAAACTAAATCTAGGACCTATAGATAAGTATAGAGAAAGTGATATTACAGGGAAAGAAATCCCAAAAAACAAATATAAAATAGTAAAAAAAAAATATGCTGAAGTTGCAGATAAGCCAAATCATGTGATACCTTATGGAGGATATAGTCCTGTTGAGAATACTGAATTTGAATATAAAAAGACAAATACTAAATATAAAAGGAGTACTATTGTAGGGCATTTTTTGAATAAAGCAGAAGAAATGGGGATTAAAATGATAATACATGAAGATAAAGAAGTAAAGACAGAAAGGACAGTTGTGCCTGAAAGTAATGTTTCGCAGATACTGGAGTTACCGAAGACTTCTAATTCGAATGTTAAGAAAGTGACTTTTCGACAGACGACATCACATAACCCATTGAGAACTACAGGTTTTATAGTGAAAAATAGTTCTGAAAGCTAAGTCATATAAAATATTCTAATAATTCTGTTGGAAATTTTATAAATTTCTTTTGTGATTTGTAAATACATTAGGACTTTCGAATGTTGTAACTTATTTAATCTGGGGATTTTATGGGGTTTTTTTAAGTCAAAGGATTTTAGAGATACTTTTGTATAAGTTTAAAGGGATAATTGTATTATTTTTTATATGAGGATAAGTTTAAAGCTTGGTTATTATATTAGAAATAATGTCTAATTATTTGGGGATCATCCCTGGAATCAAACCTTTTCGCCTTCCTTGATTGTCTTTAGTGTGGCCTAGTTCAGCTACAGCACGGATTTTTTTGAGTTTCTCTTCATCAAGTTCGATTTCCTCTCCTTCAGAATCTTCAAAAGTCGTATTTGTGTCACGATCAGCCATATTATTATAAAGACAGCTTTGAGTTTTTAACTATGGGATTAAGATTATAAGGTTTATGAATATACATTGAGGTTTGAGATTTTGTTCGAAAATGTTATGTGATTTATAATAAATTTGTAATATACTATAACATCCCAAGTAAATTTTAAATATAAAACCATGATAATTCATACCCAATATCCTAAAGTTCTATTCCAAATATAGCCTCATATAAAAATTCCATAACTTAAAATTTACCAAATTAAACCAAACACCTCAGTTACAAAATATTAATAATAAATAACTTGTTAGTTTTATGAAAACCTACTTAAAAGCTCTTCACGAATAAACTTATCGCTATGGAGATTTCTAATCAATTGCTGAGCTTCCAATGTCTGATAGCTTGTTTGTATATATTTAATAATAGCGACCCGCTCATATGTTCTCCCGTCTAAAGAGAAAATCGCAGGGTCTCGCATAAGTTTCTTAGTAATCGGGCATTTAAGATGAGTAGGTATAAATGAACTTTTTGGAAAAGTGACTATGAAATCTTCAACTTCGTCTTGCCCAGCAAATTTTTTCAAATCAGGTGTATGTCCAGTTTTTTGCCCAGTAAACAAGGCAATATCTGTCATAATTAATTCATCAAGTTGATCTTGGTCTTCCTTTTCTTCAAGCCAAGCATCTTGAAATTCCTGATCTTCATTATCGTTATATAAATGGAAAGTATCTAAATCCTCCCATTTGACTCCTTTAAAACATATTGACAAATGTTTAAGTTTGTGTCTTGATAAAAATTGAAGAACTCTTGAATCTAAATCTTTACTTTGTGGGGTCATTAAATAACTGTTACCTCCTGGTGTTCTTACTGGAGTATCTTGTGAAAATGTGCTGTCACAACGAGAAATTGCTTTAGGTTTAGGTGTTGATGGCATTGATGGTATCGACCCTAGAAATGGAAATTCTTCAACTGAAGGGTAGTTTTTTGGAGCTTCATTTTTATGTATTGTAAATTCTTCAGTAGTTTTAGAATTAAACCTATTAGAAGTCCCTCTATGTAAAACAAATTCATCTGTAGTACTATTTATTTGTCTAACTTGATCAACATTATTAGAACTTGGTTGAAAAACTGGTGCACTCTGTTTAAATATAAATGGAGTTTGGAATCCTTTAAAAGCTTCTGGGGATAAAAACTGTTTCTGGGGATGAGGAGTGACTCCTGCAAATCTATTCGAAACTTCTTTTAATGGGGACATATCACAAGTTCTTCTATCTTTAGTTGAATGATAAAAAGGGCAGTCCTGCTGTTTTGTGCATTTTTTACTTAAAGAGCAAGGCTTCATTTTATATGTATTTGGATGATACTCGATTTCTTTCCATCCATGACATTTTTTGCATGAAAGCATATTTTTACATCCACCTTCTTCATATGATAATATGAAATTAGATGATTTCCATGATTGGCATGGGACTGAGTTATAAGCACAACGCATACCAGTTGGTTGAGTTAAATCAATAAAATTAGCATCTTTTGGTTTTCTTCTAAAGTCTTGCCAGTTATGAGCATAAACACACATTGCTTTATCATGTTGAAGTATAAACGGACACCAAACTGTTTTAAAACTATACATATAAAAGTCTTCATTACGTTGATAATTATGGACTAGTTCAATTTTTATATCAGTTTCTGAATGGGCAAAACTACAATAAGCTGAGTATTCACACTCATGGATTTTTTTAGGATAAAATGTACAGAATTTCATTTTGTATTTATCAGGATGGTATAACTGTTCAACTCTATTATGAGCTTTAGAGCAGATATCAGGATTTCCACATAGATCTTTTTCGTTTTCAGCACACATTTCATAAGAGTAATTTCCGATTCTTCTTCTATCCCTAGCAGAGTGGTGAAAAACACAGAGTTTGGGATTGTGTGGCTCGGAGATATTACAAGGGTTAACTTTAAAGGTCATCAAGTCGAGATGTGTAGAAAAATTTGTTGGTGTGTATTGAGGGCTAACAGTAAAGTGCATAGCAATCCTAAGTTTTTCGTTAGACTTATGAGCTTGATAACAAAGGTTATAACCTTTACAATTAGCTTGTTCACACCAGGAAACTTTATAACGATTAGGATGATATACGATTTCTTGAAAGGTGTGAGCGAATCTACAGGAGTCTTCGCATGAAATACCTTTACCTGTATTTTGACACATGAGATCGCTATATGCAAGCTCGTTGCCGTTAAAAGGACACCTACGCCTTTCTCCTAGTGAATGATAGAAAAGACATCGCTGTGGATTTTCACATGATCCAGGACATGGACGAACAAGATAGTTCGTTAAAATCGCTAAATGATGGGGCTCTTCCATTGACATATTGTAAGATTTATAAACTGAAATATGGTTTGAAAAATGTAAATCTGATGATATTTAGGTAGATATGTTAAGGGTATTTTAAAAATTATATGAAAGAATATTGTTATAGATTTTGGATGTTGTGAAAATAATTTAAATAAAATTTGATTTTATAGAAAGGAAATAATGATAAAATATAGAGAAAGGGTAGATTAAGTGGTGGATAGGGTTAGGGTTATGGATGATGAGTGGATTAATGAATTTTTATGAAAATGTTGGGAAAATGTGATAGTTTGTATTGGAATTATAGTAAGGGGGATTTTTGAATATATTGTTTATGATAATTAATGTTGGATAAAGAGTTTTAAGGGTTTATATTGAGAAGTTGCTGATAAAGTGTTTTGTGTTTAGGAGGGTTTTTTGTTTGTTGTGGGGTTTTGATATTTAAAAAAAAAAATTATGATTTTTGGGTGTTATTTTCAGGTGTTATGATAATTAACTAAGTACTCTTATATGATTAATATATTAATAAACTGATTGTTTGAAAAATAGAAAATTTATTAAATCTAATATATAAAGCTAGATATATAGCAATTCTAAACAAAAAATGAAGATATTTTATATACAATGATATCATACTGAAATTTCGAAATCTAAGACTCTCAATAACTATAGGGATTTAAATAAAAAATTATAAACTAATGCCCCCTATTAAAAAACTTTTAATCTTATTATATTATAAGAAGAAATAGTTTACTATTTATCCAAATCCTTATAGCTAGCAAAATATCCTTGTACTTTAATATCGTCATTGAAGCATCGGAATAAAAACTTTCTTCTTCATACCCATAAAAATCTTCTTGTCCATCTTTAATCTTCTTATCATTAAAATATTTATGCATACAGCCATAGTTTTTTATCAACTGATATAGATACCCATTAATAGCCTTCTGCATAAATTCAATCTTTATATCTTTTTCTTTAATTTTCAGTTTCCTAGACTCATTTAAAATATTCGCTTGCCTATCATAAGATTTTATATAAACTTATCCTGTAGAAGATTTCGATTTGTTGATACTGAACAATATCTTCCTTTTTTGTTGTTAGGATTTAGACTTAAAAAACTTTTTTACATGTTCAAGTCAAATGAATTCAAACTTTTATTTACCCAGCGAAGTTGTTCTTTGTATCAACATTTGCATATATGATTTTTCTTGAGTTCTCTGAGTTATTTAATCATATAAGCCTTTACAGATTTAAATGTTTATTTGCTTTGTAGAACTTTATTTATGTTATTCTTTGGTTTAGTATAAAAGTACTTTTGGTAGCAACTAGTTTATGTATTTTATCCTTGTTGTTCCTATAAGGATTTTATCTTTTCATCTGATTTCAGCTTCTTAGATTAGTTCTTGTATTTTTGTTGTAGTAAAACTTCATTTAAAATTTAGAAAGGATTTTTTTGATTGGGTGAAGATAGTAGATTATGCTAATTTTATAGTAGGATTATGATTTTGATGAGATTTAATAGTTAAGATTTTTTTAGTTTGCTTGATATGATAAATTTTTATTGATTTTTATAGCTGTGGGTATGTTGGAGGGTTTTGATAAATCATATTTTTGGTTAGCTTATGTTGGAAGACTTGGCTTTTATATTGGGTTTGATGTAAAATAATGTTTTAGTAATTATTACAATTTGGGTGGAGAGTATTTTGGTATTCAAGCATACAGAAAGATAAACTGCAAAATCTGCTCATATTTTTTATGTAAAAAGTATCTAAATTAGCTGAAAAAAAAACTGAATATCCTACATTTTTTCCATATAAAAACTTTATTACAAAGGCTGATTTTTCCTTTAATCCGATATAGATGGTTAACTTTATAATGTTTTTTATCTTTGTTTTGATAAGTTTCTCTTCAGGACACTTTTTTAATTTTTTTGAAGAAATTTTAACCCCTGGAGATATTTACTGGCCTGACTATTGGGTAGCAAACAACATTGAGACTTCATCAAATCATGCAGGATCAGATATTATGTTGACTGTACACTGTAGAGTTAGCATTGACTTGCCATCAAGTTTCGAAGCAACATTAATTATTCCAAAAATTCAATCTAATTTAACTTATCAATCAGAACAATATATCGGAAAAGGACAAAATACAAAGTTTTATTTTCTTTATTATGCATCTGAGCCTGGAGTTTTAGGACCTATTTCACTTATTATAAGAGATATTCCGGGTGGACAAATTATTGCATCTAAAGCAGCATTAGGCGAAATCGCTATAATTGACCCAATGCCAACTCCAGAAAATAGTTTGGGAATTTATTTTGAATATACGTCTTATAAAATATCAGATCCTGCAATTTTACGATTTAGTTTTCCACTACCAAACTCAGATATAATTGGAAAATATGATTATTTTATCCTTGAAATAGATAAATCATTTACCTATACTAAAGGGGAAGCAAAATCAACTTATTATTATCCAGATATTTCTCTTGATCTAATTTATAATCAAGGGCAATCATTGATTATATATGGTCTAAAAGAAAGTTTAAGTCCGAGTAGCACATTTTACTTTACAATTTCTGGGTTTTTGAATCCATCATGTCAAAAACCACAATACAGTTTTCTATGGACTCTCTCAATAAAAAGATTTGGAACTCCTACTTTTTTGAAAATATTTACAGGAAATGGTCCCGAACAATCATTAATTCCTGGTACTATTAAATCACCATCATGGAAATTATTCAATGATTATATTGACAAAAGCGATTATTATGCAGGACTTATTACTTTCACTGAGCTTAGCTTCACTTTAGAACATGAAATAGCTTGGGATGGAAAATTAACAATTAATTATTATGGTGTGAATATTAATGAATATAGTTCTTATCCAGATCATTTTCAGAATTTATATCAAGGTAATTTTATTAAAGTAAAAATTTCAACACCAAATTGTTTTTTAGAGATTGAAGAAATTAATTCATATAGTGCAAGTTTTAGATTTTATTCTAATATTCCTAAGGATGCAGTCATAACAATTTATAATTTTGTTACATTTACGAACACTGCATATATTCTAAGTATTACCACTTTTAATTGTGATGAAAGCAGGACTGAATGTTTTGTTATTGATTCTATTAATAACTATGAATTTATGAAAGCAACAGAAATTATTTTAAATCAGAACAGCAAATCTATTAATAATGATGCTTCAATTTATTTTACAAAAAGCATATCAGATATTAATTCTGTATTTGAAGTAGGTGATTCTGGGACTTATGGATTAGTTTTATCATTTTATAATCATGTTGATTTTAATAGTGATTATACAGTTTCAGTTATGTTTCCAATGATTATTGATAATAAATCAGATTTAAAAAAAGTTGCATTTGATAATTGGATATATGGTCTACAAACTTATAGCAATAATAAATATTATTCTGATACTTTTAATGAAAACGAAAGAATTTCAGTTGATTATAGCAAAAGTTTAATTACCTTTAATATTAGCAGATCTTATAACTATGGAGATTATGTTAATATTTATTTAGGAAGTGAAGATGAATACGGCAATAAGAAAAACATTTATTTGCCATACTTCCCAACTACTGATGAAGACATGTTTGAATTAGTACTTAAAGTTAAAAAATCAGACTCGGATATTGTATATTACCTTTCAAAACCTATAATATTTGCTGAAAATATGCAGGGGGAATATTCTTTAAATTATTTTTGTCTTGTTGAGGGAATACCTGGTTTTCCTGTGAAAATATCTTTTATTCCACCGTTTTCATTTTATCATCCTGATTACAATGTTCATGTTTCATTTTATATTTATGATAATTTAGGAACTGGCTTAGGAATTGATTCTTATTATGATGGGAATATCTACCCACATTTAGGTGATTATAGCGTTTACTATACACACGATTCATATTTTACTTTGAAAATGGATAGGCTCAAATATGATCCTTTAGCTTCTGATGATGAAAATAGAATAAGCTTTATTATCCCATTTCAAAGTTTGAGTGCTAATTTTTGGATACATTTTGATGTAGCAATATATGCTGTCTCAGAAAATCAACGTATAAAAATGGCTTTTCAATATTATAATGAATATATATATGTCACTGAAACATATACAAATGAAAATTATGAAATCATTAGCAATGATTGGGAATATGAAAACGAAATCATCAAATCTTTTAGTGAAATTCTTTCTGATCATGATGAATCTAATGATGAGTATGATTATTCTGTAGCAATTTCTCTTGGTAAAGGTTTCAGATTTACGAGCAATTATATTACTATAGGGCAATTAGAAGTAAATTTTGAATTAATGAGTGATGATAATTTGCTTTATTTTAATACTGTAGGTTATATTGAGTCTGTGAAACTTGCTGATAAAGTAAATACGGATTTCACTTTTAAATTTAAAAAAAAATGGTTTTATCCAGATATTCAAAATGTTTACCTTGCTTATGTTAAAGGCCAAGCCTTCACAGGATTAGCATGTGAAGGTAAAAAGGCTTACGGCTATGAATTCCTTATTCCAAAGTTCATCTACACTGATTATACACCTTTAGAATCCAATGGCTATACATTTTTAAACCCAACTACCGAGATTAGCATCTCATTTCTTTTTACTAAGACTATTTATTCAAATTCTAAAATTGAGGTTTTGTTAAACTCTGATATTTTTGATTTTTCAAATGCATATGGATATTGTGTTATAGGAAGCTATGAACTATATCTGATTTGTTACATAAATAAATGCACATCTTATCGATTTATGAATTCAGATGTTTCAGATTCAATGATTTCAATAACAATTAAAAGTGTAAATTTACCTATAATTGATAAACCTGATATTAAAACAAACCCATTTGTTTCAGTCAGAGCATATTTTTCAGATTCTTCAAGCAATGAATATACAATTTATACCTGGACTCATATTGATGATGCCGAAGATGAAGAAAATGAAACAAGATTCCTATTTAAAAAAACTCTAATAAAACCCCCTAAATTTGGAGAAATCTGGGTTTTCCCTACAACAAAACAATCTAAATCAGTGCATTTTGGTATAAGCTTTAGTTCTCCTTATGATTTATCTTATGGAGCGAAAATAATAATTTCTGGTGAAAATTTTAATCCAGATGATTACCCTCAAGATAACATAGGATGTAATTATAAGTTTTCATCAAGTTCAATCAACTCTAACAATGAACTTGAACTTGAAATATCATCTTATATTTATGCTAACAATAATATTTATATAACAAAAAATAAAGCTTTTAACCTTAGTGACACAAATAATGAAAGTGCTCAATTCCATATAACAATCAAATACAATGGTTTTATAATTGTAAAAAGTTCTGAAATCATTAATGGTTTAACTTTTATTATAGATGACTTACCAGAAATAAGAATAAAAAAAGCTGAAGTCTTACCAGAAATCTTAAATAAAGGTGCTAAAAGTGATAATAGTTTCTTATTTTCTTTAAATTCATATACTGATCCATCATGGATTTACTGTTTCGAAGCTTCAATTGAATACGATGCTCATCCAGGAGATATTTTTACTATTGATGGTTTTGATGGTTTATATTATATGAATGCGAAAAGTAATTTATCAAAAGAGATTTTTTGTACAACTGACTATTGGTTTATATGTTGTAATGGTTTTAATACAGTCATACAAGCTGATACGACAATTGATATTACAATTTACTTAACAAATCCAGCTACTGATAAAGCTTTTTGGAATTTTTATATAATAAATGATCAATTTACTAGTATTGTTTTACCTAAATACAATGTTGAAGTAGAGTTTATTGATATCCCAGAAAATCTTGCTGATATATACTATGTATCTTTTCAACCTAATTATAGTCAAAATGTTTTTTCAAATGTTATGATTGAAGCTCGTATTGAAGCATCATTTGAAGGTAATTCTTTTATTTACTTTAAATTTCCTTACCCATTTGATCTTGAATTATATAACCCAGGGTTTATAGGTTGTTATGCAGATTATTCTAGGGGGAATAATAATAATTTTGCAGAATGTAAGGTTAAAAGAAATATTGTAATAATTAATATTTATAATACTATAACGCTTACAAAGGATTATTGGACTATTTTTTATTTTCAAAATGTTGTCATCCCTCCTTATGGATTGAAAAGAGATTCACTATACGATGAAGAAATTGATTACTATGATTTATGGGTTGGAAAATTTTCTTTATCATTCCTTGAATCTAATCAGGCATCAGAAACGCAGTATAAATTTATAGGTCAAAGCTTCTCTAATATCAATGCTGCATTTACTGGGTTTCAAGAAAATGAATATCAGCCTTTAATAATTAACGAAGGAAATCCCATAATAATCTGTCCTGGAGTTTATTCCTCCTATATTAGTATCACAGTTAAAGATGATTTTAATGCTTACTATGTGATTATATATCCAAATCAAATAAATAATGAAATATTTTACTTTGATAGATCATCTTACCGTTTAGATTTGGATAACCCAAGAGCTTACTTTAGAGTAGGTACCCCATCAAATACATCTGAAGGAATTTATTATTTATCATGGAGTATAGAAGAATCAGGATTAAACAGTAAGAAATCTTATTACAAAGCCCCACCATTAACAAAAATCCAAGTCTTTTATAATGACCCATACAATATTACAATCCAAACAAATCTTTCAATAAAACCAAAAACTACCAGCTTACCATTTTATATAAAATTCGAAGAAGTCTTACCATTCAATAAGCTAGAATTATATTTAAATGCAGAACCAGTTGAATATACTTCAATAACAATAACACCATATCCAATTTTAATGAAACCTAGAGAAAATCTAACTTATTTTACTATATATTGCGATAACTGTATACTTGGAAACACATATTATTTTACATATGAACTTTCAGGAGATAATAAAAATGCTTTTAATATTGTTTCAGATGGTTTTTTCACTGCAAATTTTAACCCAGCAAATGAAATAAGTTGCTCGATTTACCCAAGTTTTATAAGCCAAGTATCAGTTTCTGTAGTAATATCAGCAAGTCAAGATGCTGTATTTTATTGGGCATTGATGAGCAAAAGTCTCTATGATTCAGATCAAGAAAATAGCAGTTTAGAAAAAATCAAAAATACATCCAAACCTTTAATCGGAAATCTCGAAAATATTGGGACAACTCTAGAAGATCAAGAATACGAATATATAAACAAAATGATACTTCAAGATCAAAGCAATTATACTTGGGAAGAATATTCATGGTCATTATACAAATATGCTCAAACATCAACATACTTTGCTAGTATCAACACATGTAAATCTGAAGAGCCGCAAATTGTTTATATATTTAATCATTTGATAGCTGGAACTGAATATATTTTAGTTGCTTATGTTTATGATTATAATGGTAATGTTATTGAATCATATAATGATTTCAGTACTTCTGATTTGTTAAGACATGCTAAAGTGAAGATTTATTTTAACACAATATCCCCAGTTAATTTACAAAATACAATTAAAGTTATGAGTCATGTTTATAAAAGTGATATTAGAAGATTTTTTATAGGAAAAACTTCGGTAAGGAAACTTGATAATTTTGTTGCTGAAATTGTTTTTTTTTCAAGTTTTTTTAGTGTAAATTCCCCAATAAATGTTGTTAATTTTTATCAGAATATGCTTAAAACACCGTTAATAATTGCTGGATTACCGGTTAAAGAGGCTAATTATACTGAAGATTTTCCTTCTGAAATAGAAAGCCCAGATTTACAAGGGAATGTAAGTAGTGATTATGGGATTATTGATGTAATTTTTGAATTTAAATCAACAGTTAATGGGATTTTTTACTGTGGTATTATTAGAGAGAATTCTAGAAGTAAAATGCTCGTGTTTGAGATTCTTTTGAATTTTTATAAAGGATTTAATGAATCTGATAGTTATAAATGCATTGAGGTTATGAAAAATGAACAAGCTGTTTTTAAACATACTTTTTATGCGATAGAGAATAAAATTACTTTTATATTGGAATGCTCTTTTTGTGATGATTATCCAATTTGGCCAACTTGCATTAATTTGTATGAGTATTCTTTTTTAAATTACTAAGGGAAGGTATCATTTTTTGGGCTAGTTTACTATTTAGTTTAGGTAATAGTTTAAAAATAAGGTTTACTTGATTTTCTTATAATCTTATGTCAAAATTCTAATATTTTTATCATCTTCACTTATTTTTAATCTAAAATAGGCAAATTGTTTTCTAGTTTGAATTCAGACATCTTATATAATATTCATATAATATTGAAGATAATTAGTCAGGATTTGGCTTAAGATAAACACTGCTAAATATTATTCCTAAAACATAGTGTAAATTCACTATTTATCCTAAACTTTCTTATCCAGTTTTATATAACTTATAAAATATCTCATACTTTTTCTTTATAAAAATATCTAGTTTATAATGCTTTTAACTTTTATTTGGATAATTTGCGCTTTAGGACAATATCTTGGTTTTTTTGATGATATTCTAAGTCCAGTAGAAATATATTGGCCCGAAGCTTGGGTATCAAACAACATAGAACTTTCAACAAATCATGAAGGATCTGATATACATTTAAAAGTTCATTGTAGAATTTTCATAGACTTGCCAAAATCAGCTATAGCTTTACTTTTTTTGCCATATCCTGGAGAAACTTTAAGCTATCATATTGGAGAAAATGTTAAAGCAGGTGAAGATATAGAATTAAATTTTCCGCCTTGCAAACTTTATACAGGTGTTTATGGACCCATTCCCCTTGTTATCAGAAGTTATGAAAATGGGCAAATAATTGCAGCAAAAGGAGCATTTGGTGAAATTGCTATTATTGGCCCAAAACCATATCCAACTAACGATCTAACAGTATCATTTTCTCCATCATCGTCTTTAATCATCACAGAGCCTTCAAGTCTTAATTTTTATTTCGAGCTAAATAGCAATGAAAAGATAGAAAAATATGATTATTTTATCATAGATTTAGATTCATCATTTGGTTACAACAATGGAAAAATATCATGGGACCCATATTTTGAAGACTCAATTTTATTCTCAAATACTTATATTGACATGATTGATGATAATAAAATAATAATATATGGTCTTCAAAACCCATTACCAGAATACATGAGTATATCTTTTACGATATCAGGATTTACAAATCCAATAAATACAAGAAGTGCTTATAGATACAATTGGGCCCTTTCAATTTATAGATTTGGCACACCAACATGTTTAAAAATAGTAAAAGGATCAGGTCCTAATGAAAAAATATACCCTGGGATTATAAAATCACCTTCATGGGATTTTTTTAATTATTATATAAGAAAAAGTGATGCTCATTATGGTCTTATTGTTTATACTAAACTTGTTTTCCAAATAGAACATACTATTCCTGAAAATGGACAAATTTATGTTGATTTTTTTGGGGTGAATATTAATTCTTATAATCAACAATCTGATATTTTTCAAAGATTAAATTCAGGGATGTTTATATATGGTGAAGTTTCAATATCTAATGCTCAGTTATCTTGCTCAATTATAAGCTCAGTTAGTGTTGTTTGTGATATAAATCGTGAAGAACTACTTATGTCTACTTATATTACGATTTATAACCTTGTTGAATTTCATGATAATGCATTTGTTACTAGAATCAGATACAATTTTCGATGATAAAGAAAAGGAAATAAAAACTATTGATGAGTTGCTTTATTCGAATTTATATACAGATATTTATATTCGGATCAATCATGATTGCCAAAAGATAGATCCTATTTCTTTAATATATTTTAATAGGGCAATAGATGATGATTATGGGGTTTATGAATCTGGGGAATATGGAAATTATGGTATAGTTTTATCAATTGTGGATCCAGTTGGTTTAGGAGTTGGTGATGAGGTGTCGATAATGTTCCCTTTTAATATTGGTACAGGTCCGGATTTGAAAAAAGTCACATTTAATTATGGACTTTATGGTTTTTATACTTACCATGGAGGGATTTATTATAATTATGCTTTTGATGAAAGATTTTATTTGGAAATAATAACTTATGGAGTAGATTTTATATCATTCCCTTTAGATCGAGATTATTATCAAGGAGAGTTTGTGAATATATACATTAAAAATGATAAGGTTAATTATTTACCATCTTTTCCAGTTACAGAAAAAGACATGTATGAATTGGTAGTAAAAGTAAATAAAAAAAACGATTATCGTACTTTCTACAATTCTAAACCGATAAACTTTGTACCTAATACTAAAGGAACTTACTATAAATATCACTTCTGCCTTGCTGGAATCCCTGGTCTGCCATTAAAAATATTTTTCAATCCAAGGCTTTCATTCAGTGATGAAAGGTATGAAATACTTGTGGATTTCGAATTTTTAAGTAATGCGAATTCTAATTTTGGAAGTGGATTAGATATCGGAAGCTTATATCCTACAATAGGTGAGTATGAAGTTACATTAAAAGATCACACTTTTAGTATAAAATTAAAATCATTAGAATACGACCCTAATGTTTCTGATGATGAAAATACTAAAAGTTTTATTGTACCATTTCAAGCTCTTGATAACAGTGATTTTTATTTCAACGTAAAAATATATGCTATATCAGATTATGAAAAAATATGCATTTCAGAAGGTAGTTATCGTGAAGGAGATGCTAATACTTATGATTATAGTATTGCTAATGATGGTTTACCAACAAATGGATATAAAACTCAAACAAATATAGAGAAAACTTTTGTGACCACTTTTGCTGATAATGACCAAAGTGGAAATTATTATGATTATTCTATTGTTGTAGCATTTGATAAAGGATTAAAATTCTCCAATTATTGTTTGAATTTAAATGGTGCGTGTGTAGGTTTTCAAATATTAAGTTCTGAAAATTATATGTTTAACTATGAAGTAGGGTATATAAGTTCAATTAATCTCGCTTATGAGCCTTTCACATCTTTTACAGTCTATTTCATTGCACCTTGGTATTATTTTGATGGTCCACAAAGAGTTTATTTTGTTTATTCAAAAGAAAATCAATTTAAAAGCGAATATTGTGAAAGCATTCAAGCTTATGAGCTTTACTTCGATAAACCAAAACTTAATATAAACTTTTACACTTCTCAAGTTGTTGGATATACTCTAGAAAACCCAACTACAGATGTTAGTATTTCATTTACATTTGATGGAATTATATATGCAGGATCTAAAGTATCTGTATCTTTTTGTAACAATTATTTCGATTACTCTGAAGCTAATTGGTCTATTAAAATAGGAACCAATTCTTTAGAAACAAATTATTGTTCGTATATGTCATTTTGCTCTTCTGGAGAACTTGATTATGATGTTTCAGACTCTACAATTACTATTGTTTTATCTAATGTGATTAAACCTGTAATTTTTGAATATAACAATCATTTAAAAAGTTCAAATTTCTGCTATGTTACTGTGCTTTATGGTACGCAAGAAAACGAAGATTTTATTATTTATGAATGGGTTCATTCAGGCGATCTTACAAATGATGAAGATGTAACTGAATTTATAATGCCTTCATTACCTTTAAATACTTTTGGTATTATAGATGTCTGGGCTTTTCCTTCAGTTAAAGGATCTGTATCAGTTTATTTCGGAATATCTTTTTATCCACCTTATAGTCTTCCTCCAGGTACCGAAATCATAATTTCCGGGGAGAATTTTCAATCAGACATAAATTGTGGTGATAACACATGGATGACCTCTGATGATTATTTTGCAGAAATATATGATGGCAAATTAAGAATTGTTACATATTTTGGTATTCCTAATGAAAGAATTGATATTGTTAAAGATTTGGCTTTTGATCTTAATAGCAATAATAATCAAAGTTCTAAATTTTATATCACAGCAAAGTATAATGATAATATTATTATTGATATTTCAAATAGTGATACTGGTGAAAGTTTTATTATAAATGATATCCCAAAAGTAGTAGTAATGAAACTTAGTATAACAACTGAAACTTTAAACAAAGGGGCGAAAAATTTCTACAACTTTACTTTTTCACTTGATTCTGATACAAATTCTTCATGGATTTATTGTTTTGATGCATCAAAAGAATATGATGCTCATCCAGGTGATACTTTTACTTTTAAAGGCTTAGAAGGCATTTATTTTTTAAACACAAAAGATTTTATTTCAACTAAATTTTTCTGTATGGTCGACCATTGGATTATTTGTTGTATAAAATATGATAATGAAATTATACCAGCTTATACAGATATTAATATTATAATATTCTTAACAAATCCAGCTTCTGATAGTGCATCATGGAATTTGTATATAATAAACGATAATACAATTAATGTTGTTGGACTATATTATAACACACAATTGAAATTTACTAGTATTCCTTATAATAATGTTGATATATATTATGTAAATTTCAATTATACTGAAAAGAATGAATTTAAATCAGATGTTGTGATGAATGTGTTGATTGATGCTTATTTTGAAGAGAATTCTTATATTTATGTAAAATTTCCATACCCTTTTGAACTTGAATTATATAATAAATTTATAGTGCATTGCTCAGCACAATATGGAGAGGATTATAATGATAGATATTTTTTTGGTCCTAGTAGTTGTGATATTGAAGGGAATTATGTGAAATTTAATATTAATAAAAGTAAAAAACTCACAAATAATTATTGGACTACTTTGTTTTTTAAAGATATCGTTATGCCGAAATCTGGACTTAGAAGAACTTCACTATTTGATGAAGAGTTTATGTATTATGATTATTGGACTGGAAAATTTAGTATACTATTATTAGAAAATGATCAGACAGCAATAACACAACGCAACTTTATTGGAAAAAGTTTTGATAATATCAATTCAGCTTTTACTGGATTTCAAGAAACTGATTATGAAACTATTATTATTAATAAAGGAAATACTATAGAAATTTGTGCTGGAACATATTCAATTCCGATTTCTATCACAACCCAAGATAATTTCAATGCGCATAATCTTACTATTACTCCAATATCATTTACACAAAAAATCCTTATTTTCAACGAGTACTCTTACTATTTAGACCTTAATTTCCCTCAAACTACCTTCAAAATCGGCACTTCTTCAAAAACAATTGAAGGTTTCTACTATATTTTATGGACCATCAAAGAAGTACCTTTAATAAAAGGAAAAAAACGCTATTTAACTCCACCTTATACTAAAGTTCAAGTGTTAAATTCAGTATTTAAAGTAATTACACCAAAAAATCTTTTTGTACTTCCAAATATTACAAGTATTCCATATCCTTTATTATTAGAAGAAGTTACCCCTTTTAGTAACTTAAAAATTTATCTAGATTCAGATCCAAACAATGAAAATATTATATTATTTACCCCAAACCCTGTTATTTTTAATTCTCAAGAAAATTTAGCCTATTTTAATATTAAATGTGAGGATTGTGTTATTGGAAATATATACAATATTTTATATAAAATTTCAGGTGTTGATGCTGGAGCTTTTTGCATTGAGTTGAAAAGTTTTTTTACTGCTAATTCATCAGGAATATTTTTTGATTCTTCAGTTTTTGTAAAGGTAATCAGCCAAAATTCAGTTTCTGTTGAAATCTTTACGACTAATGATGTGATTGTTTACTGGGCTTTACTTAGTTCAAAACTTTTTGAGTCTGATGATGTTTTTTCAAGCTTGGAAATGATTAAAAAAGTTGCTAAACCTTTGATAAAAAATAACGAAGATAATAATGATATGACACTAGAAAAACAAGAAAAAATATATACTGAAAAAATAGCATTGCTTAACAAAGATAGTTATAGTTGGGATGAATATTGTAGGGTTTTGTATTTAAATGCTGAAAATACATATTTCGCTAATATTGATTTTGTCAAAGCATCAGATAATAATAAAATCCTTTATACATTTAATACCTTATTAGCTGAAACTGAATATATAGTTATATCATATATTGATAACAACAATAGCAATTCAACTATAATATCTACAAATAACTTTTCAACTCCAAATTTGCCTTATCATGCTAAGATAAAAATATCTTTTGATTGTATAAACGAAGTTGATTTGAATAAAACTATGGATATCATGAGTAGCGTATACAAATGTGATAGAAGAAGATTTTATTCAATAAAAAGTTCATATAGAAAACTTAATAACTATGAGGGAGAAGTAACATTTTTTTCAAATCCACTTAGTAGTATTTCACCAATTGATATTGCGAATATTAATCAAGAAAATCTTAAATTTCCACTTATTATTTCTGGAGTTCCTGTAAATGATGTTTATAGTGCAGAAGAAATTGCTGATGGAAAATACAATGCATACTATTTCGAAAATCCTATATGGAATGATGATAAAATAAACTATGTAAATTTTAGCTTTAGGTCGATTGGTGAAGGTATTGCATGCTGGATATTGAATGTTAAGTCTAATTATAGTAATTCAGCTTTTGAAGTGCTTATTGGTTTGAATAGAGATGGTAAAAATTATTCAATTGCTCATAAATGTGTTGAGGTTAATAGCATTGAACTTTTTTCTTTTGAATATTGGTTTACTAATGAAAAGTATGGGAATTATGTGTTTTCTAGTATTATTTGCAATAATTATCCAGTTTTGCCAGAATGTGCGAATGACTTGCAAATTTATGAGTTTGCTTGGATTAATAAAACAAACTCTAGTCTTTTTATACTCTTAACTGGACTAATAAGTTATTTAATTTAGTTAGAAGTATTTAAGTTTAAAACTAATAAGTTATTTAATTTAGTTAGAAGTATTTAAGTTTAAAACTAATATAATGATTATGATTTCTTTAATTCCATAATAAAATCATATAATAATATATAAACAATTATACAATCTAATTTGATCTTTAAAAACTGCCTGCATCGATTCTATATTTCAGTATATTTTACATACTATTATATTCTATTTAAGTCTAAAACTCTATCATAAAACTTTTCAAAGCGCAAAAAAAATCGATCAAAATTCTAATCCCTAATTTTATCAAACTCACCAACTACCCCAAAACTTTTATCCATCATAAATAAAACTATTTACAATTCATCAATAGCTCATCTTTCCTACAATAAATTCTTCATACCAAAAAATCTAAAAATTTCTAAAAACCCTCTATTCTTCTTATCCACATATACCCAAACAAATATATCAATCCTTTAATCCTTCTATTTAATATCCACATTAATCCTCTTACTTTAAACTTGTAACTAATAAATGGGAGCCTGTGCCACAAATACAACTCATTCAAATGAAAACAATGACAATTATCGTATATTTCGTCAAGGTAACCTAACTTTTTTTATATACGGTAAAAACCATATAGAATCCTTGCATTCTGGAAAAGGTTGTAAAAAGACCCCAGCTTGGCACACTGACTTAACAGAAACTGAGATCCAAGGTAAAATCAAAGAGTTTTGGGAAACTCGAGTAGATGGGAATCAGAAAGTCTGGAGCGTTCTTAAACAAGCTTGCGAAGAAACTGAATGTAAAAAAGCTGAATCTTTAGTAAAAGGGATTGGACTTAGTATGAACAATGGTCTATTAATGCATTGTTATGATGAAAGAGGACATAGATATGACTTGCCACCATTCGTCATAAATCCACCTTTGAAATATGCAGTAGGAAGTAAATACCAAAAACTCAATGAAAATATTGAAAAGAAAAACTTAGAAGTCGTGTTTAGAGCTGCAGGTCTTGCTGATGTTAAAATGAGTTTATCTACTGATGAATGCGTTAGAGAAATTAAAGAAAGATATAAGGAGAATGGGAGTGTTGAAAAAGACTTAAGATTGTTTTTTAATGGTAGAGAACTTAAAGACCAGAATTTATTTGGCCATTATTCTGTTACTGATGGAATAGTTGTTCAGGTTTTTCTTAAAAATTGAACACTTTTATTATTATAATCTTTTATCAGTGTAAATCTAGAGAGTCATGTTTAACTTTCTGAAACGAAGTTCTTTTATTGAAGTTGCTAAAGGAGGGAGGTTGGCCCGGCGGAGGACTTTTTGCACTTTGTTAAGTCCACCAACTGTCCGTATTTTTTTGTCTTGGAGTTTCCAGAGTTTTTCGATTTCAGAACGTGAAAAAAGTGTATTTTCTTCGATTTTGATGAGGTTTTGTTCTTTTTCTTTTGTAGGGTATTGGACGTTTTTCCGTGAGACAAAAGTAGTTATTGGAAGTCGTGTGACTGAAAGTTTTTTAGCATGTTTACGTGAAGGTCCTGACGTATCATCTAAAGATATCTTCGAAGCATTACTAATCGAAAAAGGTGTTACTGGCTTCCTCCTTACAACTTTTAAAATATTCCCAGATGAGTAGCTTTTATACAGTACCCTATACCCGTTTTCTGTATTATTAACTGATGTTTTCCCTTGAAATCTTTTCTGTACAATGGGACTAGGTATATCCAAAGAAGCAAAATTAAAAGTTTCTTCACAACAAGGGCAGTTTCTCCTAGTAGAAGTTCCAACAACAGGGCTATCAGGATAAACAAACTTATTCAATCTTAATTTCAGCATAATTACAACAAAAAATCATCATAACTTAAATTTCAATAAAACATTAAAGTAGTATTTTTCCCATTATAAAATCTAAGAAATCACTCTATTCGATTGTAAAAAACTCTTCAAAGGCCTTGAAACTAAATTCCCAACTAAAAACTCTTGATTCTCATTAAAATCCTCCTTATCATTAACATATGCTACAGTTGGCACATAAGCAATCAAACTTTGTGAATTTTTTCTAGTATTTTCATTCTTAATATCTTTTGTTTTTTGATTATTTAAACCTATAGCTTTATTTATTACTGGTAAAGCTTTATTTATTTCTTTATCTTGGCATAATGGTTTTATCGGGTTTTCAAATATTGGTACTGTAGCTTTGAGTAGATGGTATTTAGAAAACTCATCTGAAAATGCTTTTTTATAAGACTTGTGACCTGAATGGCTAAGAAATTGTGGTGAAAGAGGAGATTTAGATTGACTTTCTGAATATAATCGTTGTCTGTTTGTAATAGAAAGGCTTAGAGTATTTTTTTTGTTTTTTATATATGTGATGTTGTTTTTACGGAGGTTTAAATTTGAGCTACGGAGAGGTTTTAAAGGGGTGAAGTTGTTTTTAGCACTGACTCGTCTCATAATCTCATCGTTTCTCAGTTTCTCATGGCCAAAAATATATGCCATTTACTAAATTATTTCTTCGAAATTTTGAGAGAGTGTGAATGGGAAAACATTTACTTTTTTTATGTTTTTAATATAAAGATTTTATGTTTATACTTTTTTCTATGCAATTAATACTAATTGGTTGAAATAGTTCTATGAGAATACATATTCATGATATTTGGCTCTAGAGTTTCAATTGGAAAAAGCACGTATTTTCCTTTATTTGTCGTAAAATCAACAGCGAGATATCTTTTTAAGAAATCCTTATAAGCAGGGACAATTAGTTGGTAGTTTTTTTTCCTTAACAATTGAAGTATGTCTCTGCTGAATATTGAGAAATTTTTATGGTAGTTGAAAACCTCTGGGAAAATTGTGTTAAAACTTTTGAATTTGTTTTTAACCGCTTTTCTTGACCACCTTGCCAAAACTCCATTTTTCTTCATCTCAATAACAGTAGGATTATCACTTAACACAGGGAGCAACTTACTCCAAGTATTTTTTGAATATTCCTCAATTTCACTAAGCATTTCTTTTTCAACCCTAGTCATAACATCTTCAAGTCCAACAAAATCATACTCCTGCAGAGCATTGATCCAAAAACTCAAATTATTGATCATAAAAACATGACAAAGTCCTTGTTGTTTACTAGCAATAGCTTTGATTTTAATCCTAAAAGTGTCTATAAGACTAGTAACTAAATGAAGAATGCTTTGGTCTAATTTTGCTATAGCTAAAACATCAGCATGATGCATAAGTTTTTTCAATTCCTGACTAAGCTGTATTGACATATCATGAACAAAATCTCCAAAATCAATTTTACTAGTTTGGATAACTTGAATATATTCCCTATACCAAGACTGGGATTTTTGTAACAAAGTGGTCTGAAGTTTACTTGTTGTATAATATTTAACTGATTTTCCTAATAATTTTTCAATCTCTCCAAGGCTACTAGTAAAAGCATTGAGTACTTCCAAAAGCATAGTAATTGGAACTTTTTTAGATAAAAAAGTCTCAGTTTGTGAAGATACAAACTGAAAAGCTCCTTCAGTAACTTCACCAAGCCAATCCTGAACAGTTTGTGTCCCTAAAACCCATTGTAAAAGTTCTTTTTCTACCTCACAAGCTCGGACAAAACTTTTAATTTGATTAACTAAATTTTTACTTGTATTATCTTGTCCTAATTGTATAACTTGTCCAGAATTTGATGAAACTTTAGCTTCAGGTTTTGATACTGAATTAACATATTTTAATAATAATGAGCTTCTAAGTTTAACATAAACTTGCCAATAATTAGGTGCTTTAGTTTTACATATATCAATAAGCTCTTTAATCATATTTACCATATCAATCTGAGCTGTATTATCTTGAGCTATTGTATTAACACCATACATTTCATTATATTTTATTATTTGTTCTTCAATAAGTTTTACGCATATTGGGTATGATAAAGATAAAGCTGAAGCTAGTTTTTCTTGAAGAGTTCTACTATCGGGAATATTTGGTTTTTTTTGGAAAAAAGATATGAGGACTTGAGCTCGTTCTATAGATTTTAAATGAGATCTAGAGTCTGATGGACTTTGGAGATCTTTGATTAGAGAGTATCCTTCACGAATAGTTTGAGCTTCATCTCGAACTTTATCTAGGGTTTTGTCTATGTTTGAATAGTCTTCACCAAGTTTAATTACGGCTTCTTGTAGAGGTTGGACTATACGAGCAAAATCTTCAAGCTTACTCACAGCTTTGTCTAGGCTTCGTAAGACTTCACTACCACTTAGAGAACATTCACGAACTTTTCTTTGAAGATCTTCTCTTATTGATAAAGATTTTGACATATATTATTGAAAAATTTAGAATTTAGTTTTAGAATAGAATTGTATGTAAAATAGAATGGGTATTAAGAAATCTGAGTTAAGAAATTTAAAAAAATTAGCATATTATTTATAAGCTTTGATTTACCCTTTTTGCTATTTAAAATATTTTCAGAAATTTGGTAATATTTTTCTATTTTATAGTTTTTTTAGTGTTAGTTAGGAATTATAGCTTGACTATTGTCCAGCCCTTGTTAATTTTCTTCTTTTATAGTATATTTTCGTGATAAAGTTTTTTATTTCTCTGTCGATCTTGATTATTTCTTGTTTTTGTGTTTTTCTATAAGTGTTTTTTCAAATTCTTCATTCCATAGAACGATATACGATAATGAAAATTTTTTAGTTTCTTCATTTGCATATTTTTTAAGTTCTTTTCTGTTTCATGTCTTTTAGTTTTGTATTCGTTGCAATCTTCAATAGCGTGTTTTTCGTTTTCTGCCCAGTGTTGATAATAAAAACATTTTTGATCCGTGTTTTGATGCCTTAAGTATTTGCAGTGGTTTGTGAAGTTTGATCCTGATATCATTTGGAAAATCAGTCCTGTCCCTAAAGTCATGCTTGAGTTGTAAGCTAGGTATATAGGCAGCATTTCTGTGTTTCTATCTTTCGTGGTGGCTGAGTATATTCTGCAGTTATTTTATTTTTTAGTATTTCTTTTTGTCGTTCTATATTTGTCTCTTTTATTTTTTTAACAGATCCCTTTAACCATTCGTTGCTATTATTAGTCTCTTTATAATCTTTAATTTTGTATTGGACATCATTTCTTGCATCTTTTTTCCCATGGGAGGTTTCTAGTTTTATTTTCTATATGCATTGCTTCATTTAATATATCTTTTTCTTAATACATTTCTTTGTCTAAGTTTTAGCAATCTTAGATACATTAAACTTCTTACTGAGATTATGCCTAGTTCAAGCATGATTATTTCATTCGTAACATTTTTATTAGCTTTTAGTAAGGATCTAATAAATTTATTTGTAGTATTTCTATATTCTCTATTATTTTTCGCACTTTTATTGATTAGTCATAATTTCTGTCCCATATAATCCAACTGCATCTATGCATGTTTTTGCTATAATTTTTTTCTTTTGGGTTGGAATTCCTTTCAGTGAATTTACTATGTTTAAAAGAAGGGCTTCTTTCATTTTTATTTCTCTATCGATTATATGTTTTTTGTTGTTTTTTGTTTTACTTGAAATGTATCTGAGGTATTTGTAGGATTCGGTTTCTTTAAGTTGGTTTTTATTAATTATTATTTGTGGTTTATGATTAATTCCATATACCACTACTTCTAATTTATAATATTTTAGATTGATTCTATTTTATAGTTAAACTTGTTTCTTTTCAAAATGCATCGGCAGCTGTCATTTTACATTTCTTCACCTACGAGTTATGCTTAATAAATGGACCTTATTGAGTCTTTAAATGATAGCCTTGGCTCAGAATATCATGAAGCATCAGCAAATAAACTAACTGAAATTGAAGAAGAAAGTTTAAGGTTTATATATTACTTAGAAACAAATAGAACTCTAGATGACGATACCGAATCTTTATCCCAATTAGCCATTCCAATTACAACAGATTTAAAGATTAAATCAAGAAAAGGTATTATATATAAAAAATACTTGGGATCTCTGAAGAACTTTCAATTCATATCAAAAAGACAAAATCAGTTTATTGAAACAAATAAAGTTAAATGCCCTAAAAAAGAGTATATTCGGACCAAATTAATTCGTGGGCATAAAAGGGCACAAAGACAGTGTTTTCAAAAACTTAAACCTGATAAAACAATACATAGAATCGATGAAAATAATAAGCATCAAATAAAATCATGGGAAGACTTCAAAAATAATGTTATAGCTTTTGCTGATATCGTAAAAGAAATGTCCAAAACGGAAAATGGGCCTTTAACTGATGGGAAAACTAAAAGAATTTTGGATGCTATAAACAAAAATGCACCAAAAACATGCAATGATGAGTTTGTTAAAGATTATTTCAAATCAACTTATATGAGAGAATCATTTAGGTTGTATATAAATGTGATATTTGCTAAACAAAAACCTAAAGAGCTTTGTGAAAGATTTGGGTTTAATTGCTGCAATAGGAAAAATCATTTTGCTAGATGCAAAGAAGTTTGGGCTATGCTTTATGAACAGTTGAGAAATGAGTTTATTGACATCCATGTGGATGAAATTTAATAATTCTGATGAGAGAGAATGGTTTTATGAGTATAGCTTATAAACTTATAATAATTAATTTGGAGTATGCATAATAACAATTTAAAAGAATGTAGTTGGTGTTTATAAATAATAGTTTTTATAAATACAAAGATAAGNACTTATAATAATTAATTTGGAGTATGCATAATAACAATTTAAAAGAATGTAGTTGGTGTTTATATAGAAAAATGCAATTTTCAATTGTAAATTTTATTTTAAACTATAAGTTGCAAGTTTTGGGTAAAACCATATATTTCCTAGTATATCCTGTTTAAACTACAGTTTCCCTCTCCTCTATAGCATATATGAATTGTATTTTCCTCAGTTAATAATCTTATAAAAAAATATACCCTTTTTTACTTCACAGTTTTAAACCTAATTTAACGTAGTGTGCTAGTTTCAAAATTTTAGCCAACCCCTTAAACTCAAACTTTATAGCCAATTCCTACCAAATTGCTCTCTAAAGCATCCCCACATTTCACCCTAAAACCAAAACCATCTTAATCTCTAATCCCTAAAAAATTCTCAACAATAATATTCCAAAACTATATAACCTATCTTATATATCCACATAAAATTCTAAATATTCACCACATTCTTCAATATTTCTCTAACACAGTTTTCAAGTACATCCAATGTCCCAACAACTTCTTGTGTATCCCAATTAATAACAACTTCATGCTCGCTTTTTTTGATATTAATAATCCTCCTATTAAAATCACAAGTAACACAACTAAATCTTTTTTCTAAAAGGGCAATTAAAAACTTGAGTTTCCTATCATTATTTTCAACATCATTGATACCTTGTAAAAGTGCTGGATTAGGGTTTGTTGTAACCTGCATAATCATAAGGGCAATAGTATCAGCAATCATATCACTTATAGGTTCAGCACTCCATTCAAGGAGTATTTGTCCTGAAGATTCAGGTGTAACTTTAACAAGTGATTCTACAGTTAAATAACAAAAAGTATCAGTCATTGTGGTTGTAACATTTGGAAATAACGATTTTATTAAGTATTGAAGGACTCTAAGAGAATATGTATAAGGGACATGAAGTTTCTGTGAAAACCTATTCAAACCAATCGAAGTATAATCCGGCAAACTATCTACTGGGAGAATCATATGCTCAGGGTCTTTTCTTACAATAATCCCTTCATGCGGGAAATCATTTTTCTTCAATATTTTCGCATTGATCTTAACAGGAAAAGTAAACTCAACAGTCTGACAATTTACTGGAGCTACAACATTCATAGTAAATTTCCTTTCTAAAGCTACTTTCAACCTAGACATCTCATTTGAATCCCCATGAACCAAAACTACATAAGATGGTTTAAGTTGTTTGATAAAATTCGAAGTTTGGGCAAAGTCTGCATGTGCTGAAAAACTTATATAATTCACACTCATAAGTAATTGTTTTATACTTCCATCAGTAGCTGTTATTTCTCTTGGTTGACTTAATAAATCTTTAGCTAAAGTGTTTTCAACACAATAACCTGTAAGAACTAACCCGTTTTGTGGATCTTGACACCATCTTTCAAATAAATCTCTGCTTTGACCATTTTGTAACATACCAGGTGATGCCATGACTACACTAGCTGTATTATCATCAAAATAGTCCATGCTTTTTAGATTAGAAATATGTTTGAAAACAAAAGGATTGTGACCTTGTTCGAATTGTCTTCTAACACTTTCTCCCATCATGTTGATATAAGTTTGAAAAACTGTCATACATTTTTTAGCTAATGATGAAGCATAGTATATTGGTATATGTTGGATTTCTTGATGACTATCCCAATATTCGTCTAAGATTAGAAGAAGTTCTTGAGCTCGACCTAAAGCAAACACTGGTAAAAGGCATCTTCCACCGTTTTTCACTATGTTTTGTACGGTTGTTGTGAAAAGTCTTTCTCTATCTAGTCTTGGTTCATGGATTTGTACACCATAAGTACTTTCAACTATAAGAATATCTACTGGCATATCAGGAACTTTTGCCGGAAGTAAGTGTCTGTCTTCTTCACATGAATAGTCTCCTGTGTATAAAACTTTAATTCCTGCAATTTCAACCATAAACATTGCAGCACCAAGTACGTGTCCAGCATTGTAGCACCAAAAATTAATTCCATTTTGCTCCATTTCTTGATGATAGTCAATGAGTCTTACTTTTTCTAAAGCTAGAATTAAATCTTGTGGTGAATAAAGTCTTTCTGAGTCTAATCCAATATTGCTGACTTTAACATAATCACTAAACAAAAGTTTGAGGATAGCTTTAGTTGGATGGGTCATATAAGTAATTCCCCCAAAGGATGTCTTTGTAAGAAAGTATGGTAAAGCTCCA
This sequence comes from Stentor coeruleus, assembly GCA_001970955.1. Classification (NCBI taxonomy): domain Eukaryota; phylum Ciliophora; class Heterotrichea; order Heterotrichida; family Stentoridae; genus Stentor; species Stentor coeruleus. The sequence continues at coordinate 46,233 of MPUH01000026.1, read as the reverse complement.
GAGTGGTCAAGATGGAAATGTGTGACTAAAAGCAAATCAACATCCTGAACTTCGATTTCATCAAAGCCTGGTAATGCATTTTGCCCAGTAAGCGCAGGGTGAATACCGCAGTCAAACATCACAGTTTTACCTCTGAATTTTAAAACAATGCATGAACGGCCAACTTCATTTCCTGCCCCCAATGGAATAATTTCGAGCTTTTCTCCATGGATTATTCTTTCCATTATTTTGGGATGAAAATGCGAAAGATATGAGATACTTATAGAAAATCGTACAGAAATAGGTTTTTTTGTAGGGTAAAAGGAGATTAGATTGAAAGGAATTTTAAAGTAAGTGGATTTTGATAAGTTGGGAATGTGGGAATTAGGTTGATAAGTATGATTTATTAAGATGACTTGTTATAAAAAAGAAGATTTTAATATATACAGTAGTGGATTTTTATGAGAAAAAATATGTGATTTGATAAGAATGCTTGATTTGTGTATTTTTTTAAATATAAACACTATTAGATTTAGTTTTAGGTTAGATATAAAATTGTTAGTAAAATATATAAAATAGTATTGAAATGTTTTAAATGTAATTAGTATTTATGATTAAGAATAGACCTAATCTTTACTTCATAATGGCTATGATAAAGGAAATTAAACGTGTAAACAACAAAATAGAAAAAAATATGATTTTCCTGACTTAAAGCATATACAGCGTAACCACTGGAGAATAAATTCATATTAAATCCATCAATATCATAACAAAAATTAACATAAAATATCATCATAGACCCTATCATATAAAAAAAATTAATATCATCTTATAAATCCTAGAATGCAAAAATGTACCCCAAACCTATATTCACAACTACCCCACAAATAAAAGTCTTCTAATATCATCAATCTAACCATAAAAATCATCACATCTGACACTTTAGTATTAGGAATGCACACGAAACATAAAAAATAATCAATCACACAAAGTAAAATCATGACAAAATTATAAAAAACCCATCCCAAGCCCTTAGTAATTTTCCTCATATGCAAACCATTAATTTCTTATTCTCATCATATAAATCATCTTAATTCATTCACCCAATCTCTTTTACATAATAATTCAACCAAATCCAAAAATCTCAAAATCCTCAAACACATTTCCCATCATAAATTAACACTTAAATCTTTCAACCAAAATCAAATTCCTAATTCACTCCTTATCCAAAAACTCATAAATAATCATTAACTATTCTTTATAAAAGTTAAATAATTATTATAATATAAACTAAACCTCGTATTTTTCATTATAAAAAAACTATCTCAACATATTTCAAGTTTAATTAGATATTGTTTAAGATTTTTAATCTTGCAGTAAGGTAAAGATGCTAAAGGCTTAACAAGTCGATACAGCTCACGATCATTAGCATCTCCAAGCCAGGCAGAAATTTCTACTCCGTTATCTGGCTGTTTTTCAAAGCTTTTGGAAAAATTGTCTATTATAATAACCTTATTAATATCTCTTCCCAATGTAGCTAAGTCTTTTATTTGAGAGTTTAATGTATGTTGTCTATATAACCTTAAACGTACCAGACCTTGAGGATCAGCATATTCCATAGCCCAATCAGCATATTCTCTTGATCCAGCAGTAAACAGAACCAGTTCATAATGTTCACTCATTTCACTTAGGAAATAATTTACACCTGGCCTAAGTAAAAATTTGCCTTCCGAAAAATGACCTAATGTCTCATCTAAATCAAGAACTAATGTATACTCTTTATGTGTATAGCTTGGTAAAAAAGGTAAGCTATCATTGCAAAATAAAGAATAAATTGATGGCATATTATATGTGTCATTAATTAGTGATCCAATTTTATAACAGTTATTTACAGCTGAAACAAGGAGCTCAAATGGTATGGTCTGTATGATTTTAAATAACTCAGTACATGTAAGCAAAGTGAAAATCAGGTCCGGACTTAGTTTCTGCCCAATCATTTCTCTGATAAACTCTTTAACTTTGCATATCAACGCCATTGTCACAATTTGAAGTTTTCCATAAGAAGTAGAATCAGAATAGACGATTTGGTGCTTAATCGTATTAAAATGGTGGATTATCAAGTCCTGAGCTGTAGAAAAAAATTCAGGGAATTTTACTGATAATAGTAAGGCAATGATATCTACTGTGGCTAAGCAGCGAATATGAGGTAGCATCATAGGGCAGAGAGTGAGAAGCTTAGAATTAAATTCACAAAAGTTAGTAAGTGAAATTTCTAGTTCGCTCAAATATACCTCAATAGAAGACTTTACTGGTGCTGCTAAATAGCCTAGAGTTTTTTCAGCTTGGAGATCTGATTCACAGAAAGAGAAATTCATTTGAATTTTGGTTGAGCCCATTTATATTTAATTGGAATAGACTAGAAACTGAAATTACCGTTTAGGAGCCATCAAAAACACAGTAAAATTAGATAATTTTACTAGATGATATAAGGATTTTCCAATTAGAGCATATGAGAAATAGTATTGAAAGCTATTGTGAGTTTTTATGGCAGATTTGAGTTGTTTTGGATTGTTTTTGATGATGAGTTGATAGGATTTTTTATAAGGCTGGGAGGGGAGGTTTGATAAGTGGTGGAAGGTTGAGGATTTTTGAAATCATGTTGGACTAGTTATTTGATAGTTTATAACTAAAAGTGCAGCTATTAAATTTTCGCATTCCTTTAGAGTTAATTTCTAAACTACTTATTCAAATGCTTAAAATTTTTATACCAGATTTCATAATTTTAGATTCTAGTCTTAGGGTAATTTAATTATTGATAACTCTTTTTGTCAGGTTTATAATTTTCCCTCTAGTTCTCAGCTGATTGGCTTTTTTGTTCATTTTTATCCTGATACTCAAAAAATTTCTATTGTAAACATTCTAAAAATATTTGCAGTTTTAAAGCTAAAATTCATTGATTTTTAATTAAATCCTTACTTTTATAAGAGAACTTAGCTTTATACACGAATCTTAAGGTATTTAGACAAGATTTTTTTTGACGTGATTTTCAATATTAAGAAAATTATAAATTAAAGTCATTTAAAGAAGATTTTGTTTCCAGAAAGTTAGATTGAAGATTAAAATCAAAGAAAATTTAATTATTTTGTTATAATGGTATTGGAAAAAATAATTTCCATCATGCTTCATGTTTTATATATTAAGTATTAAACATATTTGTATAATAATAAAAATGTATTCTTAGTACAATTGAATTATTAGGCTTACAATAATTGCTAACTCTCTAAGTTTATATGTTTTTAAACCTATATTTCTACTTTTGGAATTTGAGAAAATGAGCTTAAACTTATAGTCTGGTAAATAAAGCTGATAGTAAGATAAAAACCCTTTGAATATCGAATGTTTTAAAAATATTGAATTTTATTTGTGTTTAAATAAGTTAGTGTTGGACTTTATAATGTTTATTAAATATTAGGCATATATTTTGATAAAACTGCAAAGAATTAAGGCTTCTTATACAAAACATACTATTTTTTTGTCTTAAGAATTATACTATAATTTAATTTAGTTATATTGTTTTGAAGCTTTAACAAGATACTTTTTTTGCACCTACTTGTACCCTGCTTCTAATAATTTATACTCATATATAAACTAGCAATTCCCCTGGCTCTTAAAAATCCAGTATTTCAATGTTGTAGTCAGAGTTTGTATAGGACATGGTTTCTGTATTATATCATCCATACCAGCTTGTAAGCATTTACTCCTAATAATCTCACAAGGATGTGCAGTAAAAGCTATAATCGGAGGGACAATCAAAATTTCCTTCATTTTGCCCATATCTCTAATCTTCCTAGTCGTTTCAAATCCATCCATAATAGGCATTTCGCAATCCATCAAAATACATGAAAATCTATTTCCCTTAACTTTATCAATAGCATCCTGTCCATTAAGCGCATAACTGAAAGTAAGTCCTTCATTTTTAATATATTCTCCTAAGACAACAATATTAAAATACGTATCATCCACAATGAGTATCTCATATTTCATAAGTATAGTTTTTGTATATATCGAAGGTACATAAATATTAGCATTTTCTTCAGCGATTTCAATAGTCATATTACTAGTAAAATCTTCAGTTGGTATATAAAACCCAAATGATGATCCTTTACCATCTTGTGATTTAACTTTTAACCCATTTCCCCCAAGTTCTTTAACAAGCATATTAGAAATAACAAGCCCTAAACCAACACCTTGAGGATTAAGCGTATTTTCTATCTTATTAAAAGGGATGAAAAGCTTACAAAGTCTTTCTGGGGAGATCCCAATCCCTGTATCTTTACACGAAATTTTCAACTCATCTTTAAAATAACACCCTTTTATAACAATTTCTCCTTTAGCTGTGAACTTTCTCGCATTACTTAATAAATTTAAAATTATTTGTTTCAATCTATGTGGGTCTGAGTATATTTTTTCAGGTAAATTTTTTTCTATAACTTTTAAAGTGACTAATTTTTCTTGTATTTGGACTTTGATTATTTTAGCACATTCTTTAAGTAATGCTCCTATATTAAAAAAAACCTTAGAAACTTTTAATGTACCTGATAATATTTGGGCATAATCTAAAAGATCGTTTATTAGACATAGTTGATAATTACAAGAGTCTTTTATTATTTCTAATCTTTCAATGTTTTCTGTTGTATGACTTTCTGTTGATTGAATAAGCTGAGCTATTGATATAACAGCACTTGCTGGTGTACGTAATTCATGGGATACAGTTCTGAGTAATGCTGATTTGTATTGATTTTCATGACTTTCTTTTTCCATTTTCACTAGATGTGAGACATTTCTTCCACAGAGAATTATAGAAAGTTGATTGTTCCATTCAATAAGTTTCCCTTTCCATTCAGTGAGTTCTTTTTGTTTTTCAATTATACCGAATAAAATTTCGTAATCAAGAGAATGTTTAAAAAGATTTTTTATATCGGTAGTTATACATATATTATCATCTTTGGAGTCATGATAACGTCGATAGTATTTTGTTTGTGAAAAATAGTCTTCTGCTTGTTTATCTTTAAGTAGACTCTTAGCGGAATTGTTAGCGAAAATTAACTTACCTTGTTTGTTAATTACTATAACATTATCAGATATAGCTTCAACTATTGATAAAATGTTTTTATGTGTTCTTTGAACTTTGATTTTCGACTTGCATAAATGTAAATCTTTTAAATATTCATAGTATGTGTTAACAGAATAAAGGACTATAAGTAGTACAGTACAAATAAAGGCAACTGCTAATTCGTTTGAAGCGATTTTTGAATAATAAAACCCAAACCCAACCCACATTAGCGTCTGTTTTACAGCCAAAAAAAAACTCGCCCAAAAATTCGGATACAAAAAGCTCTGATAAAACACAAAAATTAAACATGATACTTGAGAATATAAAATAGATAATCCAGGGTATATAACCATAGCAACATAGACTAAAGCTGAATTTGCTACCTCTGTTAAAAGACATGAGATTATTGCATTTTGTTGTGATTTTGGGGCTATAACATATGAATAGTGGTAGTTAAAGCAAAAAACAGTAAGGAAAACACATTTTAATAGATAATTAGAAAAAAATCCAGATGAAATTATGTCTGCAATTAAATGGGCAAAAGGTGTTAGCATACCTATCCAAACACCGATGTATAGTCTTTTATATGCTGTTTGAAGTTTGATTTTCTTTAAGATTGTATCAGCTTCTGAAGGCTTGTTTGGGAATATGCTTTTAAGCCAACTGTTGTCCATTTTGGGTTTATATAGGAAACTTATAAGAGATTAGATGGTTTTTATTATGAAATAAGATGGTTTTAGGTTTTTAGGTATTTGGTATACTTTTTCTGATTTTTTGAAGAGGTTTTTTTCAGGCTTAAAATTTATTTTTTTGGTTTTTGAAATCTTTCCATATGTTTCTAGAGATAATTAATATGAAAGTGGGTATTTTGATATGGAATTTTGGTATTAAAGAAAAGATGATATATAATAAAGGATAATATACTTGTAAATAAGGATATTTATATAAAATCTGTTTATATTTGACGGATTTATAAAATAGTTTATATAAATAGTAACATATTTTTATAACGAGGATTATGAAAGATGTATTGGAATATTGTTATAGATTATTGTATTTTAGATAGCAAAAATATAATTTTTTTTTTTTGAGTAGTCGCTACTTAATAGTAGTTGTTTATTGTAGTATAAGATAAGATAAAAATCTTATTTTTTTATTGCAATTTGTGTCTAGTATTCCATTTCGACCTAATTTCTAATAAAGCATTTGGAGTTTTGCATGTGAAGTCTCAAGGTAAATTAGATTCAAAACTCTAAATCACTTTGCTTTTATGCGGGTTATAGGCTTTTTGTATTATATTTATTTATTTTTATCATGTTAGTGCATCTTATTTTCCAAATAAATATCCCATTTCACTAAGGGACATTTTATTTTCCAGGATTTATATTTGTTTATATCATATAAAAAGGTTCTGAGCTTTAATACATTATTTTATATACAAAATATCCAAAACAAGTTTCTATCAATAATTTACTAACCCTCACACCTTCTCCTTAAAAAAATTTAAATAAAATCATCCAAAACCACCTAAATCCAAACCCCCAACACAAAAAACTTTTCCAATACAAAGCCTACCCTTCCATATATAACAAAAAAAAAATTTTAATTATATTGTAAATCACCTTTCCATCCAATACCTAATTTTCATAAGCAAGATTTCAATAGGACAAGGTTTAATAATCGTATCATCCATCCCAGCTTCTTTACATTTCAAAATAATCACTTCAGACGTATGAGCTGTACAAGCTAAAATAGGGGGCATATAACTAATTTCATTTTTCTCATAAATTTCTCTGATTTTCTTAGTAGTCTCCCATCCATCCATAATAGGCATTTCACAATCCATTAGCACACAAGAGTATTTTTTCTTTTTAATCATATTAATCGCATCTTGTCCATTAAGTGTATACGATGCAATAATCCCTTGACTTTTTAGCATTTGAGTTAACGCTTCAGCATTAAAACACATATCATCAACAACAAGGATTTCACATCGATTTATCATAGATTTTGTGTATATAGAAGGAATACTAACCCTTGCATTTTCTTCAGCTATTTCTGAATCATTAGAATTTGAACTTCCAATTACGGGGATACTGAAACTAAAACATGAACCTTTATCTAGTTCTGATTGAACTTGAATCCCTTGACCACCAAGTTCTTTTACTAGCATGTCTGATATAACAAGACCTAAACCTACACCTTGTGGGTTTATTTTCATTGTACTTTCTAGTTTACCAAATGGGATAAAAAGATTATCAAGTTTATCTTTAGGAATACCTATGCCTGAGTCTAAGCATTTTATAGTAAGAAAAGATTTTTTATAGGAGATGTCTAAAACTATTGAACCTTTTATTGTGAATTTTCTAGCGTTACTTAGGAGGTTTAAGATTATTTGCTTTATTCTGTGAGGATCTGAGTATATAAGTTCAGGAAGATCTGTTGTTGTTAGGCTAAGCTTTACTGTTACTTCATATAATTGAATTTTTATAATTTTTATGCAATCTAATAACATTTGCTGAATATTGAAATATATTAAAGAAATTTTCAAACACCCTGAGATTATCTGAGCATAGTCTAAAAGATCATTTATAAGACAAAGTTGATAACTACAAGAGTTTTTTATTATATCAAGTCGTTCAAGATTATCTGAAGATAATTGTTGTGATGTTTCAATAAGATTTGTTATTGAGATAATAGCGCTTGCTGGTGTTCGGAGTTCATGAGTTACAGTTCTTAAAAGAGCTGATTTGTATTGATTTTCATTAGTTTCTTTCTCCATTTTAACAAGATGAGATACATTACGCCCACTAAGAATTATCGACAGTTTTTCATTCCATTTTACAAGCTTTCCTTTCCATTCTGTAAGTGAATCATTATATTTAAGGATTCCTAAAACTGCTTCAGCGCCTAAGCTATTAGTAAAAAGTAACTTAATATCAGCTAATGCATTTTCTTCATTAACTTTCCCACTGGAATACCTCCTATAATACTCGCTTTTCATAAAAAAACTCTGAGGATTTTGGCCTTCAAAAACCACCTTAGCACAACTATTAGCAAAAACTATCTCAAGTTTTTCATCAATAACAACAATACAATCAGAAATAGCTTCAACAACCGAAAGAATATTCCTATGCATATTTCTATTCTTAATCTTTGACTTACATAATTTTATATCCTTAGCATAATCGAAATACGCTATAAAAAAACAGAAAATCAGCATAGAAAATATCCCAGATATAAACGGAGCAGGGTCAGGAAAATCAAAATCAGTACTTAAATATGTAAAAATCACCCATATAGTAATTTGTTTACCAATAGCAATTGCAAGTGTTTTTGTACTTAATATAAGGAAACTTTCATAAAAGACAAATAGAATTGCTGAAACCTGTGAATAAAAAATTATGCATTCTGGATAAAAATATACCGCTGTTATACCTAAGATGATATTTCCAAGATCTGTTAGGATAATTGCAAAGATAGTTGTAAAACTGTTTGGTTTTTTGTCTATAGTTATCATTAAATAGAAATATAATAAGGATATTGTTGTAGAGATAGCTTTGCATTCATAATTTGAGAACAGACCATTGAGTATTATATCATATATCACGTGTATTAGAGGAATAATACTCCCACATATGATCCCGATGTTGAGTCTTTTCCGTATAGAGGCGTTTTTGTATTTTTCTAAAACTTTAGCTTCTTCGGTATCTGGTTTAAAGAACATATATATTATATTGAAAATATTATGTTTTAATACGATTTTTTTAGTATAAGGATTTGGGTTTATAAGAATTATGAGTTTTGTAGGGAAAGTAGGAAGATTTTTGATTTGAGGGATGAGGATTTTTTATTTATGGAGATTATATAGTTGATGTATGATTTAAGTTTATTTATATGTTTTATTATTTGGTATATCAATTTGTGTGATTTTGTGTGTTGCTGGCTTTTTATTGTATGCTTGGCTATGAAAAGATAATAATATAGGGTTAAAGGTTGATTGAAAATTAGTTGAATTTCGTTGAAGGGTTTATTAGTAATTTTTTGTGAGAGAGTAATTAAGAATAGGATTAGATATTTTTATGTGTGAGTAAAAATAGTGAATTGAAGTTATTTCTGATTGTCCCCTTCTTATGCAAGCATTTCACAAAATGATATAAATATTGTTCCGATATGCTAATTTCATTAGTTCTCTAAGAAAACACTATTTGAATATATTAATAATTGTCTACCCCTATCTTTGCTTACATTTTATATTAGAAATTTTTCAAATTAGCATACTATCTCTTAATTAATACTAATAAATGGCATCTTATTTTAGTATTTTTGTATTAAATAACATATAGCTGCTAATGAAAAAAAAATTCTAGATTTTTGCAAGTTATTTCTAGATTTTTCACATAATCATAATTTCTAACTAAAGTTTTATCCAATAATATAAACATTCCAAATTATTCTTAATACCCTCAAAACATTTTTTTTCAAATTACCTTTAGTTCATAATTTTCTTAAGTATCCTTCATTATCATACCAAACTTTTCTTTTAGAAACAAAAAGGCTTCTTTAATAAAAAAACAAAGTAAAACCTTAGAATCATTATTAAATTAAATCAAAATTTAAAAATAAAGCAACACCCTATTCTATCCAACACTTAACTTTGCTCAACAAATCCTCAGAAGTGCATGGCTTAATAATCACATCTTTCATCCCAGCTTCTTTGCATTTATTCATAATAAAATCTGATGTGTGTGCAGTATAAGCAATAATAGGAGGGATTTTTTTAATAATATTTTCCTCAAACATCTTGCTGATTTTCTTACAAGCCTCCCACCCATCCATAATAGGCATTTCACAATCCATTATAACACAAGAAAAGTCTCTTGTCCTGACAAAATTTATAGCATCTTCTCCATTCATAGCCGAATAACATAAAAATCCTTCATTTTTAAGTATCTGTGTCAAAGCTAGAATATTAAAATTTGTATCATCGACAATCAAAATTTCATTTCTTTTAAGTATAGTTTTAGGGTAAATCGATTTTATTGAGACTTTAATATTTTCTTCAGCAACATCAGAGTTAGTATTAGAAGATTCACAATCAGCATGTATATAAAAGCTAAAACATGAACCTATACCAACTTCAGATTCAACTTTAATCCCAATACCCCCAAGTTCTTTAATCAACATATTCGAAATTACCAAACCTAATCCAACACCTTGAGGATTCATAGTCTGAGAACTTTCTAAAGTACCAAAAGGGACAAAAAGCTCTTTGATTTTATCTTTCGCTATCCCTATACCAGTATCCTTACATTTCACAATAACATTACATTTTTCATAGCTTAAATCTAAAACAATTCTCCCTTTTTTAGTAAATTTTCTTGCATTACTTAATAAATTCAAAATCACTTGTTTCAATCTATATGGATCTGAGTATATAAGATCTGGGATATTTTTCGCACAAAACTCAAGTTTCACAGCTTTTTCATTTAATTGAACTTTTATAATTTTCATACAATCTAAGCATAATTGATGCATATTAAAAAAAATGTTTGTAATTTTCAAACACCCTGAAAGAATTTGTGCATAGTCTAATAAATCATTTATAAGACATAACTGATAACTACAAGAGTCTTTGATTATTTCTAACCTCTCAGCATTTTCAGGAGAAAAACGTTCTGATGATTCTATTATTTGAGTTAAAGATATCACTGCACTTGTTGGGGTTCTTAATTCATGTGATACTGTTCTAAGTAAAGCTGATTTATATTTACTTTCACTACTTTCTTTTTCCATGTTTACTAAATGTGTGACATTTCTACCACATAAGATTATAGATTCTTTGTTGTTCCAGAAAATAAGTTTCCCTTTCCATTCATAAAGTTCATTTTGTTGATGTAAAATTCCAAAACAAACTTCAGTGTTTATCGAAGTTTTAAATAATAAATTTATATCTTTGATGACTTTTTTGTCGTTGTTTGTTTTTTCGCAATAGCAACGATAATACTTTTTTCCTTTAAAAAATTTTGAAGCTGAGGGTGAATTGACGAGTTTTTTTCCACAACTATTAGCGAAAATAATATCATTGGATTGGTCTATTATAAGAATACTGTCTGAAATTGAGTCTACTACGGCTAAGATGTTTTTATGCATAGTTTGGTTTTCAAGTTTGGATTTGCAAAGGCTTATATCTTTTTTATAATCATAGTAGCCTATGAAGAAATAAAGTAAAAACAAGCAGATAATCCCTGCAATATAAGCTGAGGTTTCTTTTAGTTGAAAACCAGAGTAGGCGTAAGTGTAAAAAGTCCATATTGCAGTTTGTTTAGCTGCAAGCAAACACAAAAAAAATGTACTTGAGATCAAATACCCTTCATGATAAACATAAATAAGAGCTGAAGTTTGAGAATAAAACACCAAGCACTCAGGAAAATAAAATACAGCTAATGCACCCATGGCAATATTCGAAATCTCAGTAACAGCAATAGAAATCATCAAAACAAAGGTCTTTGATCTGGATGGTAACGATTTTCTAAAAAAGTAATGATTCAAAGACATTGCTATCATCATAAATTTCAATGAATAGTTATTATTCAACCCATTGTAATAAGCATCAGAGAACAAATGAATAAGTGGAATTATAATACCACATAACAAACCAGAAGCTAGCCTTTCATGTATTGTATCTTTTTTTATTGCATCTAAAATTTTACCTTCTTCTGAGTCAGAATTTAAATTCATTATAAATATATGGTAACGAAAATATAAGTAAAGAAGTTGGAAATTAGAGATTATTCAATTTTTTGTGTAAGAAGTGGTTTTGATTATTATAAGTTAATATTAAAATTGTGTTTTTTTGGTTTTTTATATAAGGAGATGTTTTGAATTCTTATGAAAAAAAATTGGTGTTGGAGATGATTTTAGTGTTTTTTAGAGTTTTGTAAATAAGTTTAATTATGTGCTTTTGGGATTTTAGATATAAGATTAATTGATTTTTTGTAGTTTTTTTGAAGTTTCAGGAATATTGAGTATAATACAATTCAAAACAAAATTTTACTTTAAAGCTTTAATACTATAATATTTTAAGTTTGTGATTTCTACCCTTAACATTAATCTAAATATAAACTCAAAAGCTATCAAGCCATAAAAATATCATAAAAGTTGTAAAAGTCATCTAATTAATATACACACAAGAATTTTCTAATGAAAAAAAAAATAGCAATCGCATAATCAAATAACAAATAATAATAAACTTTTAAATTATACCAAATTAAAATCTAAAATCCTAATAAAAATCTCAACATATATATTATTAACACTTAAACTCAAATCTCCTGATTAATCCAATGCTGAATTTTCTTTATAAGCTCATCTGCAGGACATGGTTTAACAATAACATCCACCATTCCAGCTTCAAAGCATTTTTTATTAACACTTTCATCACAATATGCAGTAAAAGCTATAATTGGGGTTTTAAACTCCATATTACCATATAATTTTTTAATAATCTTTGTAGTTTCCCAACCATTAAGCAATGGCATTTCACAATCCATCAAAATACATGCAAAATTTTTTTCTTGGACGACTCTTTGAGCCTCATGACCATTAGGCGCATAAAAACACCCAAATCCTTGACCTTTTAAAACTTGTGATAATACTAAATAAGTGAAATAATTATCATCAACAATCAAAATTTGACAGGTTTTCTGTACTTTTTTTGTGACTAACATAGGGATACTTATTAAAGCATTTTCTTCAGGGACATCTGCTTCTGAATTTTCAACATAATCATCATTTGGTATAGAAAAACTAAAACTCGACCCTTTATTTAAGGAGGATTTTACATTTATCCCTTGTCCTCCTAGTTCTTTTACTAGCATATTTGATATTACTAATCCTAGACCTGTACCCTGAGGGTTGATATTTAAAGACTCATTGATTTTCCCATATGCCGTAAATAGCAATGAAAGTTTATCTTCTGATATCCCAATTCCAGTATCTTTGCATTTTACTATCAAATTATTATCTTTAAATTTCCCAATCAAAACAATTTCCCCTTTTAAAGTGAATTTTTTAGCATTGCTCAATAAATTAAGGAGCACTTGTTTAATTCTATGTGGGTCAGAATAAAAATTCTCAGGTAAGTTACTGTTTTTTAGCTCAAGGTTAATATTTTGGCCTTTAATTTGTGTTTTTATTATCTTTGTGCATTCTATAAATAGTCCATAAATATTAAAATATGTCTTAGTTATTTTCAAACATCCTGATACCATTTGCGCATAGTCCAATAAATCATTTATCAAGCAAAGCTGATAATTACATGAACTTTTTATAATTTCTAATCTTTCAAGATTTTCTTTATCAAGTTTAGCTGTTTGTTCAATAAGTTCAGTTGTAGATATAACAACACTTGTAGGTGTTCGGAGTTCATGGGATACAGTTCTTAAAAGGACATTTTTATATTCATTTTCATTACTTTGTTTTTCCATACGTACTAAATCTGTAACATCTCTTCCACAAAGGATTACTGAGAGTTCGTAATTCCATTCAATAATCTTTCCTTTCCATTCTGTAAGCTTTTGTTCGTTTTGGACTATTCCAAAATTCACTTCAGAGTCTTGGGATTTTTCGAATAAATTTTGAATATCGTCAAATATGTTTTTTTCTGGGTTCTCATCCTGGGATGTTTTTCTATAATAATGAACTTTCAAGAAGTAGTCTTTTGGGCTTAGACAAGAAAGTGCTTTTCTCCCAGCACTATTAGCAAAACGTAATACCGCAGATTGATTGATGACGATAATGATATCTGAAATAGATTCGACTAATGAAGAAAGGTTATTATGCATTTGCTCAAGTTCAAGTTTTGATTTGCATAAATGAATGTCTTTAACATATTCGCAGTAAATTATCATAAAATACAATGCGAGTACTGTCAAACTGGAGATGACAATTGAAAAATAACTTGATTTTTCCCCATCGCAGCACATATACACAATTGTTGACCACATTACCGTTTGTTTTAATGTGGAAAGTACGAGGATTTTACGATCATAGAACATATGACTTTGATAATATACAAATAACAATGCTGAAATCTGCGAATAAAGGACTAGGAATTCAGTATAGTATGCAAATGCTAAGAAAGATATTCCCATGTTTGTGATTTCTGAGACAAGGATAGCAACTGGTACGATACTGTTTTTTTTTGTATTTGAAACTTGCTTTAGTAAGAAGATTTTCATGAAAAGGATAAATAAAAGTAATCCTTTCATCCAATAATCCTGAAACATCCCACTTGTTACTAAATCAAGAATAAACTGGCCTATTGTTAGAATAATCCCAGGAGGCATACCAAGTTCAAGTCTATGAATTATAGAGTCTAATTTTATGTCTTGAAAGATTTTCTGAGTATTTATTGTCTTTTCGTCTGACATCATAAATATTATGGGTGAATTTTGTTTGACTATAAAATTGTGAGGAGGTTTCGTTTGGGTGTTTAGGATTAATGATTAGAAATAATAGGTTTAAGAGGAAAAATTGAAGGATTTGGCTTGATAAGATGTAAAGATAGGGAATATATGCTAGCGGTTATGCACTTTGGAAGTGAGTTTAATAATTTTGTTATGGTTTAGAAAAGGTAATTAATTTTTGGAATTTTTAGCTTTTTTGAGTTGATTATAGTTAGCTTTTTTTGCTTATAGGTTAGTAAATATAATTTTTTAGTTTAATTGTAAAGAAGAATCTATTAGATAAGGATTGATGAAAATTATTTGGTTTAGGGTATTGAAAATATATTTTTTGTAGTGTGAATATTTTTAAGATGTGGGATAGTATATGTCTTTTAGGTTAAATTATTTATTTATAAAGAGTTAAGGGTTGATTGTGAAAAATAATAAAAATAAGGGAATAATAATGATTTTATTTATTAGGTGTTAAAAAAAATATATTACTTATTTGAAGTGCTACTATAATAAGTGACTATAATTGTTATTCAATCTAATTAAAAAATAATGAATAGAGATTTTGATTAGAAAATTTTAAGATGCTAAAATATTTATTTAATAATTTTTTGTATGTCCAGAGATTAAATGTATTTTCCCCAGCACCACTGGGAATTGAAAAAATGTATTGAAATTTTGCCTTAATAAATGATTTCAGAAATTCTATTAAGCAATACTATAAACTATACATTTAATGTTTATAAATTAATTTTTAATAGGATCTTTATAATCCTTCATGATTTTTCATTATATTACCGATAAACTTAATTAAAATTCATTAGTTCTTTTGAAAAAATATTTTCTGATTGAAAAAACCTCATATCTTAAGATAAACAAACTTTTAAACTAAACTATAAAGCCTAAAATAACTACAAACTTCATCACAACAAAAGTAATCCCACAGTTTTCATTTCCCGATTTCCAATCAAAATCATAAAAAACCAACTCATTTGCACATTTGGGTAAAATAGGATAACTATTACAAATAGCGCAACTAAACACATAATTCCCATCTTCTTCATTTTTAAATTTATGATCAAAAACATAATTTTCTCTCGCTATTACATTTTTACATAAATGTCTATCATAATTACTTTCCCCATCACTTCTGAAACCAATTATAACATCATTAATTGTTATTTTTTTAACTGTATCTAAATTAAGTTCAAATTCACAACATATTGTCCCATCAATATTTAATGTAAAATTCATTTGAATATAATCATTTCCATTATTAATCATTTCAATATCTTTTATATCAGGTACATTAAAATTTCTAGAGTTTAACTCTTTTATATCATAAATTTCAAGAACCCTAAAATCATAGGAAATAAGGTTGTTGCTAAGTGTATTTTTATTATTATTCATGATTGTAGCTGGTGGAACTATACTTAAAGGGCTTGAAAGGATATTGAATTTGTAAATTAAAGAATATAAATTTCTTGTTGTTTTTTTACTAGATTGAATCCTCCTTTTATCAATTTTATAAGATAAACTTATGACTTCATTGAGTTTATCTATGTCTATTGATGAAGATGAACTGAAGCTTATTTCTATTTCAGCATGTTTTTTCATATTTGGTGTGATGCCACTACTTATGATTTTAGTAGGTTCTTTATCACTAAGATTTTTAATATAAGCGACAACGATATATTCAGTTCGTGAAATCAAGTTTTCAAAAGTATACAAAACTTTAGGTGACTCATTTGAGCTAACATACTCTATATTAGCAAAATATGTGTTTTCAGCAATAAAAAATATTTTCTGCAAATATTCTTGCCAACTAATATTCTGATCATCAGCATTTCTTATTTTATTAACATATTCAGAAATTTGATCTTCAAGGCTCATCCTAGTATCCCCATTATTAAAAATCAACCCTTTAGCCTTTTTTTCAATCATTTCAATAGATGAAAAACTAGGATCTTTCTTATATAGTGTCATACTAATTAAAGCCCAATACACAACCGCATCATCATTAGTTGAAATTTCAACTGAAGCAGTAACTTGATTAATAATATTTAATGTTATAAAACCAACTGCAGGCTCAGTAAAAAATCTATCAATAAGAAATGACCCATTTGGTTTAATATAAAAAGCATTTTTAGAATTACTTGAAAGTCTGTATTTAAAATCGTATTTTGATCCATAAACACATTTTTCGCATGATATTGTGAAATATGCTGAAAAAGTGTTTTTAAAAAGAATAGCAGGATTTGGGGAAAATGTTACTGTGAGGTTATTGATTATGGTAGGGGTAAAGAAAATATAAATATGTGAATATGGAGATACTTCAGGTAAAGTTATAAAGAATGGAAGGCTTGTATGATTTACTGGGACAAATAAATTACTTTTGGGGGTAAGTTTATAAGGTTCTCCAAGGAAAACCTGAATTTTAGTATTTTGTTTGGTTTTGTAGCATTTTAATCCTGGGATGATTGATTTTTCGGCAATTTTCCAGGAAATGATATAGAAGTTTTCTGAAGATTTTTGGTTGATACCCACTCTAAACTTGTCTTGAGGGAATTTTAAATCTAAGGAATATGTATTTGCGTCGAATTCCAGAGTGTCTTGTGTTGAAGAACTTGGAGTTATGGTTAATTTGGCAGCAGCGAGATCTCCTTCAACAGTGATAAGAATATATGGAGAAAAAGTGCCTGGTTTAATTATGATATCTTTTCCTTCATTAATAATTATTGACTTATAATCAATTTTATTAAAACCAGTAAATGCTGCATTTATATTTGAGTAGCTTTGGCCATTTAACTCTAATGAATCTTCATATATATACTTATTCTTAACAATATAAGCTATTCCAAATTTATCAGTCCAATAGTCATAATTTTCAAATTCTCCAGTGTATTGTGAAAATTTTATGATACCTTGCTCAGGGATAACAATATCCTTAAAATAAAACCTTGTAAAATATGTACTTTGTAGTTCTTTATAATTCTTAATATCTATCAATACAGAATTCATTTCAACATTGCATGTAGTATTATCAACAAAATCAAAATTATTATCATCTTCACAATAATGAACTGAACAAATAATTTCTTTAGGGTTATTGACTTCAAGGTTAAATGGACGTGGGAATTCAACTAAAATAAGTGAATTTTCTTCAAATAAAGTATCAAAATAAGCTTCAACAATAACATTTGAAGTAGCTTCGCTCGTATATTCAAAACTCGCATGAAAAATATCAACAGAATTTTGTGGAATATCCGTAAAATACACTCGGAATTCATAGGTATTTATAACAACACTTTTAAGATTCTCATCAACAATATACATATTAAATGAAGCATAAAATTTTGCTGGATTTGTAATGTATATACTTATATCAATTTCTGTATATGACACAATTATATCATTGAAACCATGGCAACAAATAATCCAATGATTAACTGTACAATATAAATTAACTGAAAGTGAACTTTTAGCATATAAAAATAAAACATTATCAATACCTTGTAAAGTAAAAGTATCTCCTACATTTGCATCATAATTATGTGAAGCATCAAAACAATAATACCATAAAGGATCAGTATTAGAATCAAGCATAAAAGTGAAAGTATAATAATTTTTAACTCCTTGGTTTGAAATATTTGGAATTATTTTAAATATTTTAGTTTTGATATTTGGTACATCATTAATAAAAAAACTTCTGCCGGATGTAAATTGTATGTCATCAATAATAAGAACACTTTCATATTTTGCTTTTATAAAAAAAGAAACACTTTTATCATTATATTCACTTAGGCTGAATGCAAAGTCTTTGATTATTTCAATAGTTTCTCCAGCTTTAATATTGACACCTGTTACAATTTCAAGCTGATTATAATTATTAATAACAACTGAATCAAACCTGTAATTGCACCAAGTGTTATCTTTAGCTAAGCTATCATAATCAAAATTTTCACCATAAATTGTTATGATTGTTCCAAGAGGAAGATCATATGGTAATATAAATGATATACCAAAATAAACTGATGTTGCTCCTTTTGTTGATGGGAATACCCAAATGTTTTCAATCTGAGAAACTCCTGTTTGGATTAGAGATTTAAAAAAATAAGTTTCATTTTCTCCATTCCAATCATTGTTATTTTGATTCCATTCTTGCATGAGATAATCATTATTATTTGTATCAGTGAAGTATACATTTACACTATAAAAACCATGAATACGATTACCATCTTCTAAAATTACAGGAAGGAGTACATCATGAAGAGTGATAACAATTAAAGAATTAGTTACATCATTTGTAAGTTTATCTGAAGTACATGATGAACTTGATACGCAACTATCAGTATTTAAAGAAAATTCACCTATGCTTATCGACCATTTTGAATTTTTAATATCAAAATAACCAGCTTCAAATATCACTTTTATTTTTGATCCTGCGTAGATTGTTTTTTCAAATGTGAATGAAATGCTGATGTCAATAAAAGGATTTGAATTAGTGTAACCTTTTGAATATTTAGGTGAATAATCATAATATTTCAGTTTAGAAGCTTCGAGATTAATATAATAATATTTTGGATTATTGCAACCACTATTAGTAAAATAATCATTATTAGTTGCATAGGCAAGGTAAGCTGAATATGAGCCATAAGCAAACCATGAAGTTTTTATATTGAAGATAAATTCTATTTGCATGTAATCATAGAGTACTATTGATTCAATATATCCCACTGCATAATTAAACATCAAATTATCAGAACTCATAATATCGAAAGTAACTTGATTACCGTCTATTAAAGCTAAATTGTTTGTAAATTTGAATCCTTTGCCAAGAGTAAATATTATATTATGTTGATTCTCACTTCCATCATTGTAGCTAAGGCTTTCATACAAGCTAAATTCTACATTTTCATTGGTTCTGTAATCGTAATAACCACCGTACGTAAGGCCATTATAATTATAATAGTTTTCAAAATATGTTTCTGCAATAATCCTTTTCTCAGTACTAGAAACTGTTGAAATTTTTACGTGCATATTAATATGTGCCCGATATAGGAATGGTATAATAAAATTAACAGTATTTTGATCCTCTGAATTTAATTTCATGTATAAAGAGACATTGCTTCCGTCAAATTCATAAATAACGTTATGATCACCAATTGAAGGATACTCCATACCACTTTCAAGTCCGCATCCCAAGTCAATATCAGCACCATCTGAAATTATAAAAGCAATTTGAATAGTATAATCTGGATGGCTAAATGAATATGGAAGAGTAAATGAAAACTTTGCAGGAAGACCTGGTATATCATAAGCAAGGCAGAAATATTCAAAGCTCATAGTTCCATGAGTATTAACCACAAAGTTTAAAGGTTTCGAGATATAGAAATTTCTCCCAGAGCTAAGATTTTCAACTTTTACAACTATTTCATGCATGTCTTTATTAGTTATTGGGAAATATGGCAAGTAAAAATTCTTATCAATACCATAAATGTCTTTAGCAGCAATATAAATATTAACATAATTATCAACTGAATAATCAGCACTAAGCTTAAAAGATATACAATCTTCTTCTAAACTAGGTGCTTCAATTGGGATATATCCTAAAAATGTTGCACTGTCATATGGGTTCATATTATAAGTATAATATCCATATAAATATTCTTCAATAGTAACTTTATTCAAATCTGGCTCAGAGCCTTTTTTCACAGGGAACATAACATAAACACTGTCATCTTTATTAAAACCAATAGGATCCTTTAATGAAATCACTAACCCAAAAGTCCCAAATGATCCAGATTCATAAACTCCTGTTGGATCATAAATATTAGTAACAAAATATACTAAAGAGCCAGTCCCCATAGCAAAATTCTCTGTTGTAATCATAATCAAAGTAGCTAAACTTAAATCAAGGCCAGAAATAGTATCAATAACCATCTCAATCCCTTCTTTATCATCATAAACTTTACTTTCAATCTTTATAATATTTGCATTGTTATAAAATTTAACAAGATTAAACACTGTCACTATACTTGATCTAGGAATAAAATATTTATTAACAACACAATGTGCATTAATACTATTATCAACAAAGCAATCAAGCTCAGAACTATATTCAGAACTTTTTGAATAAATAAAAGATCCAGAAGCAAGTTCTTGTTTATTATTAGAATTATATCCATACAAAGATATATCAACATCTTCATATGTAATATAAATAACACCTCCTATTGGTATATCATGTTCTAAAGTAAATTTGAGTTTTGTAAAGATTATCAGGTTTTCATATGCTTGGGTTTCATCAATATAATCATTAACAAATGACCATGATGGCGATATAAAAGTTCCTGGGTTAAGAGATTCATTTGGACCTTTGCCTATGAGAATTTTTTTATTTGTTGGGGTTCCGAATCTGTGGATCGTAAGAGTCCAAAAGTAGTTATTAGGAGTTCTTAGGTTTATTGGGTTTGTAAAACCAGATATTGTAAA
The DNA here is from genome assembly GCA_001970955.1 of Stentor coeruleus. Classification (NCBI taxonomy): domain Eukaryota; phylum Ciliophora; class Heterotrichea; order Heterotrichida; family Stentoridae; genus Stentor; species Stentor coeruleus. The sequence goes on along the minus strand of MPUH01000026.1, from coordinate 25,188 downwards.
TGAGACAGTTATGCCATTGTGGGTTTCATTAAGAAGTTTATAGATTATGATAGATGAACCGATTTTTTCGAATTTTGTGTCAGAGAAAAGTTTAGAGTCACTGATTTCTGAATCCCAAGTTAATTTACCATTTCTGTATTTAAATGATGGGTCTAGGTCTAATATGAAATAATCATACTTTTCTATTCGGTCTGTATCTGATAAATTAAAAGAGAATTTTAGGACTGCTGGCTCCATGATGACTTTTGATGAACTGTAAAATGATACTTGCAAATCTTCTGTTGGGGATGGCAAAGGGTCAATTATTGCAATTTGACCAAATGCTGCCTTAGCTGCAAGAATTTGCCCATTAGCTTTCTGTCTAATCACAAGTGAAATAGGTCCATAAGTCCCTTTATCTAAATCATAAAATCCAAATGTGAACTCTAAATCTTCTCCAGCTACTTTATATTCATTAGTCTCATTAACAAAATTTGTATCTCTTCCAGGTACAATAAGAGTAGCTTCTGCTCCTGATGGTAAGTCTATTAAAACCCTGCAGTAAACAGTTAAAATAATCTTTGAATTTGCGTGGTTTGTTGAAGGCTCAATGTTGTTAAATACCCATGACTTTGGCCAAAAAATTTCGACTGGGCTCAGTTTGTCTTGGTACAACAAAAATGCTTGAGCAGAGAAAGAACTGAAGATAAAAAGAGCTAGAAACATTTGTAAATTAGATAAAAATGAATGTATTTTTTGTAGGAAATATCGAAATTTATCTTTAGGAATTTTACTAGATTTTATGCATCTAGAATTACTGAAAGAATTTTTTGTTGTTGTTGGATAGATGCAAACTTATTAAATTCGTTTAATCAGTATTTATNTTGATAAAATCAATACTTCATTATTATTTTAATCAGTTAAATAATTACCTGATTATTATTAACACTAATNAAACTTATTAAATTCGTTTAATCAGTATTTATTATTCCCTATAATAAACTTAAAAATCAATACTTCATTATTATTTTAATCAGTTAAATAATTACCTGATTATTATTAACACTAATTCTAAACATTATTAACATAATAATCGAAGTTCTATTTAAATTAACCCAATCATCATTTTTTACATTCTTCAATTTATTTAAACATACATGCAATCATTACCCCAACCTCAATCCAATAAAAACTTAATAAACATTAAAATTACACCACTAAATCTATAATTTCTTTAAACTCCACCATCCTCAAACCAAAAAAAGTCCTAAAAAACCCCAAATCCCAAGCATAAAAATCATCAAAAAAAAAATTCATCATCTCCTTAAAAAATCCGCTTTCCCAACCTTTAAAAATTCCTCCAAATCCTCTTCCTATTAAATCCCTTTTTTCTCAAAACACTCTTCCACACTTCCAACCCACTAAACACCTCCATTTCTCCAATCATCACAATAAAAAACCCCGATATTCTTAAAAACCTCATGATCTTCCAAAACCCTAATTTTCCTAAAATTATCCTTAGGTGTATATTTCATATTGGCTCAGCTAATATAATACATGGAAGAGCTGTCAACTCTGAAAATTCTAACACTGGGTGACGCAAGTGTAGGTAAAACGTGTATCATCCTTCGATACGCAGAAGACGAGTTTCCCAAAAGCACAATGCCTACAATAGGGATTGAATATAAAACTAAGCAAATAAAAATCAATAACCAAATGGTCAAGCTCCAAATCTGGGACACTGCAGGCCAGGAGCGTTATCATCGTATTCTAGCAAGTACTTTTTATAGAAGGGCAAATGGGATAGTCTTAGTTTATGATCTAAAAAATCAAGAAAGTTTCAACCACGTAGAAAATTGGATGAAGCAAATAAGACAAAAAGCTGACCCAGGAATAGAAATTGTCCTTGTTGGGAATAAATTGGATTTAGTTGAAGAACAGGATTTCACTCAAGGAAAAGATATGGCAACTTCATATGGGATTCCTTTTTTCCCTGTAAGTGCTAAAAGTGGAACTAATATAGCAGAAATGTTTAGAACACTCACGGATATGATTGTTGCACATAATCCAAAACTATTGAATCCTAACTCTACGTCTAATCCAGAGACTATTAGTATTAAAGAAAAGAAAACAATTGAAGAACAGAAATGTTGTGTTTAGGTAGATAATATTTTTAATATAAGGGGTTTGTGGGTGGAGAGGATATTGGGAATTGAAGGTTTTGGAATGGATTGGAAAAATGGTTTGTTGGAAATATGGTTTGGGAGTTTATAGGTTTTTATTATAAAAAAGACATGGATTTGGGTTTGATAAAAGTTGTTGAAGATCCTTTTGATGATTTTGGAAATATGATAATTGCTGGGAAGATATGAGGAATTTTGGACTTAGGTGGTAAGAGTGGGATGATGAAGATTTGGTTGATTTTTAGATGGGAGTTTTGATGGGTTTTTTAGATTATTATGTGATATGCTGTAAAATAATTTGAAGTTAGTGATTTAAGTAAATTTGTTATATTTTTTATAAGTTTATTGATTGAGTTTGTTTATAAGCAAAAAATGTATTATTTGGCTCTTTGATACTAAAAGATATTATAATTATAAGATTAATATGATATTAAGTAGATTTTTTTCATAAGTGTAATTTAAAATTATTCTTCTATGACATACCATTTCTAGGGTTCATCATATCTTATTTTATCATTCAAAATACCAACTAACCCACAAAAAAAAATCATCCTTTAATCTAAAGCTTTTAATCATATATCCCCAGCCCAAAAGCATAAAATTTCATATATAAAACTTTAATCATATATTTCATCAACTCAAAAATACAACATTTCTTATATCAGCCTCTTCCACAACCAGTTACTATAAAAAATTAATTTTTTTCTTTGAAAAACCCCCAAACCTATACAAAAACTCACATTCATAAGCCTTCATATACATAAAACAACCCGAAACTCAACCTTTTATATATATTTCCACACCTTATCAAATCCTTCCAAACCTCATCAAAACAACCTAAAGTCCAACACAAAATGTTAATCTAAAAATTTTACCTTTCAAAGCTATCTACCCAAATCCAAATCTTATATAAATATTAAACAAACATGAGTCAGTGTTTTGATGGCCCATATACTCTTCAAAGGACAAGTTTTTCCTTTAACCTTAGCTTCTCCATCTTCCTTCCCTACTTCTTCTGACACCATCTCCCAACAAATTTCCCCCCACCCATTCCTTTTTAAACCTATCAAAGCCTATTAACCCTATTATTCTACAACCCATCTCTAATCCTCATACAAAATCTTTTAAACCTAATCAAAATCTTCTAAAAAAAAAAAATCAACTCTAACACAAAAGCCATTCTCCCTTCTCATGACCTTTCAAATATTATCCAAGCTTATTTTCAAACCCAAAATAATTTTCTAATCTTTTTACTTTAATCCTTACAAATCAACCCCATTCCCGGCCCTTTTTCTCATACAACATTTTTCTTATCCTATAATCTTACGTCATTCAATACCATAAGTATTCTGTTGAGGTAATTTCACATATCAAAATGAACGAATAATAATATATGTCCTGTGATTACAGAAGACCTTGGAGTACAGAAGAAGATTTGGCCATAAGAGCTTTAGTTGAAGAGTTCGGGCTTAAAAAATGGTCTCTTATAGCCCAGCATTTAGCTGAAAGATACAAAATCAAGCATCGTTCTGGCAAGCAATGCAGAGAAAGATGGCACAATCATTTGGATTCTAGTATAGATAAAAAACCATGGACTCAAGAAGAAGACAATCTGATCTTTGAACTGCACAAACAGTATGGGAAATCCTGGTCGAAAATAGCGGAAAATATTCCTGGTCGTACTGACAATTCAGTAAAAAACCGATTTTATAGTACGTTACGAAGGAATCTAAGGAAGTATAACAAGTCAAGGCCTCATGCACAAAGATTAATAGGTTCAGTTAGGACTATATTAAGGAATCCTAATATCCCTGATATTCTACTACAAGAACAAGCACCTCCAAGGCTTAAAAAACTTCAAGATCAGCCTAATAATATAGCTGAAGAAGTTCAAGATTTTAATGGGCAAATAATTTTAGAGGATGTTGTTGACAATACAAATGAAAAGTTAACTGAAACCATAGAAAGTCAGATTGTTGTACCTGTACCATGTCCTAAGCCTGAGAAAGAAAAAAAGGTCGCTCAAGGGTTTGAGAGGTTTACAAGTCAGATTGAAGATGCGAGTTTGCTTTTTAATCTGTCACAGCCAGAATTGAATTACTTTTATTTCTATCCTCAGGCACTTGCTAATTATAAAAACCCTACGAGCTTCCCTTCGTTTATGTGTCCTATTATACCACCTGCAGCCATTCCGATGATTTTATCTAATCCTTTTTTAAAACAAGATATGACAAAGAAATAGTTTAGTGATATTAGAGATTAAGATTTTAGATGATTTTTAAAGGTTTAAGAAATTGTGAGATGGGTTTGAGGGATTTTTTTTAGAGGAAGGTAGATTTTTTATGGTTTTGTCGATGTACAGCGAGGGAATTTTTGGAGAAGGGTGTGATGGGAGACCCTGGAGAAAAATTGATTTTGGAGGATGAAGATGGTTTGGGGATGAGGATTTTTGATATTGATGGATGAGTTTTTTTTGGTATGAGGAATGTTGGATATGAGTTTATTAGGAATTTTATATGGAAAAATACGATGAATAGGAAGATGTTTTTAGGTGAGAAAATAATTGGAAAGTTGTGAGAGAAAAATTATATTAGACGGGGTTTTTATAGAGTGGTGACTGTTTATGTGAGTATAGAGAATAAAAATCAGTTGAGTTTGTGATGTTTTTTGTGAATAGCAATGATAAATTACATGATTTATCTATAACCCATCATTTAGCTTATCGCATGAAACATATGATCTTTTCTAAGCTCCAATCCTATATCATTTGCATTATCATAATCACATTATACATAATTTTTCTAACCCTTTTCATATTAAACTAAGAGCATTATATCCTTATTATAAAAAAAAAACTGTACAATATCATATAATCATATTATATTATCATAATTATTCTCTTGTTTTTACTATAAGAATTCATAAAACTCATAAGTTTTCTTTATTTATCTTATTATTTAGCAAAAAAGTCCCTTCTTGTAAATAGTCAAGATCTAATCTTATTTGTTGTAAATTATCTTTAGAAGCCCTTCTGGCTATTTCTCGAACTTCTGCAAAAAGGCTTTCGTACTCTTGTTTATTTAAAGAAAGACTTGTTTGTGTACTAGTTTGAAATGAATTCGCTAACAGTAAAAATAACAGAAAATAAATTTTCATATTTATTATAAAGAGAGAAAAATAAGCAATTTTGACTAGTTTAAACAAATATAAATATCAAAATTAACTTGAATTTCAAGTTTTCATTTTGTGTTAGGAATAATATAGTATTATAATTTGAGTATTATGATATAGAATGTATTTTGTATTGAGGGTAAGATCATTATGGGGTTTAGTAAAAGTTTTGAAGAATTTATTAAATGATTTGATTTCTTTAAATCGTTAAAAACTAAAATACTTTTTCCAATGATTTTGTATATTTATCAGATGAATAAAATGATTTTTTTACGACCTTCTACTATATTTTCCATATCTAAATTATACCGACAAGCTTGCTAAATTATCATATATCCTACTACACCAAATTTCTCAACAACTTTACATTTTCTTACACAAAAAACAGCCTTTCCATTTTCTACTCTAAAAAAAAAAACCTTCCTTTTTCCTATAAATTTCCTAATAAACAATATCCTAACTTAAACTATTTTTCTTTAAAAATCAACACAAACCTTGAAATCTATCCCAAATACAATCAAAAGCATGATTCACAACTAAAATCCTTATATAAACAAATATTTATTAATATGTATTTATGTATACCAAAACATGATTTAAACTTTTTCATAGTTCAATAAACTCTTGAATAATAAAATAGTTATAAATAATTATACATTTATACTTTTAATAATATATATAATATGGTATTTTATAACCTTTAGGTATAATTAATTTAAAAGGAAATCATAAAAGTATTAAAACTCATCTGAAACTCTTATAGTAAAGCAAATTTTTCATTATATTTTTACTATACCTAAATTTTTATTAAAAATATTCTTATCACTTATCCTAAAACTAATTATAAGATGATTTGTATTAAAACAATATATAAAACACATAATTTGTATAAGAATTATAAGATTACTAAAGTCTTTCATAATACTATATCATTTTTAAACTACTCGATTTTTTTGGATGTTTTTTCTAAGTTATGTCTAATTTTTTAAATAATACCATCACTAGTTTTATGTAAATGACAAAGAAATTCTAATTTTTTCAAACTTGTATGATTAAGTTTTATGAAAAGCTCAAAGAATTGTAATAAAAAAAAATTAGAAATATTTTTAGGAATAAGAATATTATCGATTTTTTGTTTATACAAGTAGAAGATATGTTTACAATTTTAAGATAATAATTTACATGCTAATTGGTATCAAAGAAATTATGATAGACTTGTAATTCCATACTTAACTAAATAGCTTTTCCTATATCGGATTATCTTGAGAAAATGTTATTTAAAGTTTCTAACCAATTCCAGAATCATCTATTCGAAGTTGAAAATGGTTATAAGATAATTAACTATAGTAAGAGCTTGGGTATATATAAATATCCATATAAGGGTTTAAAGATATAATAAATAATAAGTCTTAATAACAAAATCATATAGTAAAATATACACTGTGATTTATAATCCCTGGTATTAATTATATTTTTCCTTCTTATATATACAAAAAACATATTTTTTAAGTTTAAACATAAAATCAAACATAGGATAAATACAAATTAAAAACTTCCATAAGGAAGAAAAACTGACTTTGATTGTATAGAACCTTAAAATACAGTCAAAATAAAGAGTTTCATCAGTTATAATTTTTTAGAGCAAATATATTATAGTTATAATATTTAGAAAATATGTTTAATTTCACTTGATATATATGCTTATCTAGAAAATTCTGAATCAGTTCTAAACCCAATAACTCTCAAAATAATAACCTGATCATCATTTCTTTGCAATCCAGAGCTCATGAAACCTTAATCTAATACCTATGATACTAATGATTATATAAAAACTTATACTTCAATCGTAACATTGAAGATCTAAGACCTTAGAAAAATACGTATACAGATTCAAATAATACTAAATCGGTATATAAACATACCCTTTAGTAAAATACAAAGAAAAAATATTCATATTAAAAATCGATTTTTATTATCAAGTTTACAAAACAGACGGCAAAATTTGTATAAAAAAAAAACTCCTTTTCAACACAGGAACTTGATTTCTTTTAAATCCAACTTTAGATTTAATGTATATTTACTATAAGGTATTATAGGATCATTTTATCCTCATTACCATTAATGTAAATTTGTATTAAAGTCATAGAGAGTTTCAATACTTTTCAAATAAACTTTAATACTAGAGATATTCGATGCAAGCAAATATAAATCCTATGACTAGCTTAAGCTAATCATTCGAGATATCATTAGTTTTTTTCACTGTAGTTTTAAGTGTTTATCAACACATTTTGATATTTTTTTTCAGTGGTCCTACATTTTTCTTATATTCAAAATAAAATCCCAGCAATTATACTACCTATTATTATCGAAAAATACAATCTTCCAAAGTGAATCTCTGCTAGTAAATACTACAAAATAACTAAACACTTACCTTTTCCCAACAGCCTTTTTACTACTTGAAACATCGTTAAAAATAAACTCAAAAACTTATCATCTCCAACAATCATCCCATGAAATCATAAAATATATCAACATTCCAATTCACAAATCACAAGCCTAGTCATATTTTCAATCCAAACTACCAAACTTCACTCTTCATCATTCAAAAATGGTAAAAATCAAACCTTATCATTATCTTTATGTTTTTTTACATCAAAATTTCATGATAAATTTGATAAATCATTATTCCTATTAGTTTAATCTAGAAATTAGGTATTTGAAAATTTATATTAAATTTAATGTCTGTAATAGCCATAATTTATTAACACCAGATGAAAACTCTTCGGATCTATTGTGAAGCTTCTGGATGCAAAAAAACATTTAGAAATCAAGCGAGCCTTGATAATCATGTATTAAAAGACCACAGTAATAGTAAGACAACTGTACATTTTGACTTCAAATGCCCATCATGCTTCAAAAGCTTATCAACCAAGCAAAGTTTGAAGGAACACCTTTACACCCACTCAGGGGAAAAACCGTATAAATGCCTAGAAGCCGGCTGTGGACTTCTATTCCGACAAAGCAGTCAACTTTCAAATCATAAAAAAGTGCATCTAGAAATAAAAAAAAATGCACCAGAATTGTCAAAGATAAACTTGGTCTTACTTTCAAAGCTTTTTGCTAAAGAGGATTATAAAAAGACATCTATTCCAACTGGACCTTTAACTTATGAAGATATATACTTACCTCAGATTAGCCCTACTAGTACTGGAGTATTAAGAATAATTGATGGACATAGTCTTTTCAAGATCGAAGATAATAAGTCAATTTCTTAAATCTTTAATAGGATATTTTAGTATTATTTTTTCCATAGAAATTTTATCTTTTGATTTAGATGAATTATTTACAATTTTTCCTAAAGTATTTAGTTGAGGGAGTAGGGCTTGCGATTTCACAGATAATATTAATTGAATGTTCTTAGTTAACTAATTTGCTAAAAATATTAGGTATATTATTATATTCCACTAATATTATATATTATTATAATATTAAAGATATGTTAAAGGTAGTAGGAATATATTAAATGTATGTTTTATCTTTTTGGGATATCATTTTATAAGTAAATTGCCTAGATATCAGTAGAAATTGTAATAGAAACCTTATATATTTATAATAGATTTCTTAAAAGAATTATGTTTAAATTAAAAGTAGTGTTTATGTGAATAAGATATAAAATGTTTATGTAGGAAATAATATAATATATTTATAGAGTAGTGAAGAAAATATACAACAGATCAAAATTATTAGATTCATATAGATGGGATATTAAAATATGTTTACTATATAACAAATATAGAAAATCTTTCATAAACTCTAGATTGCTTGAAATATAAATCTATTCCATAATAATTTTTTAGCTGTTGTGAAATTTAATAGGATTAGTAATCGCAAAAAATTACTATCCTATCATAAGAATTAACAGAAATCTTAAATATTAACTAACTATAGTATCTTAAATCAATCTTTAGTAGATGAGTTATATACTTATAACCTATTTATATTTCCCAAAAGACAATATATTTTACTTATACCAAAAAGGTGAATTAAAGATTATAAGAAAGGAAATAATATATGAAAGTATGATTAAAAGGATTCACACAATCCTCTAAACAATTTTATTTAGCTTTCAGTAAGAAAAATTATTATAAGTTAACCATGTATATTCCTAAGCTAGTTTTCAAATGGTTATTAAGAAAAAAAAAACAAAAATCTTAGCATAGAAAATATTAAATATATACAAATACTAACTAAAACATAATTTAGGCTTTTAAAACAGCAAATTAATATTTTTAATCTAAAAAATAACAAAATTTATCTAAGAATTTCTTTAAAAGTTTTATCAAGTGTTCTTTTGTTGTTGAGTTTTATATGAATTTGCTTTTAAAAACTATAAAATATTGTTTAAAACAACATCTTAAAGTGTAAAACATAGTTTGAGGGAGATTTAGAAAGTATTTCAAGAGAAAGGATAAAAAAATGTTTTTAGAAGAAAAATTTTTTAGTAATAAAATTTTCTTTTTATTGCAAATCTATGTATTATTATCAGAAAAAATAAAATAATTAATAAGGAAAAGGTTTTGTTTTAGTATATTTAACTACAGGCTAGTTTATTATACCAAGAATATTTTTGAAAGATAAAAATTTTAGGATTTCTTGATAAATGGTATAAATAATTTGTTAGACAAAATGACATTTTTTATATAAAGTTGCTAAGATTTGTATTACCCAAATTATGATTAATAGAGACAAATTTCAAAGATTTCTTAGAGAAAAAACTTTAAAGAATAGGTGGTGGAAAAATAATTTAAATTTTATAAGGAAAATTAGTTGAGAGTACGCTTAAATATTTTATAAACCATTATTATATTAAGAACAGTTGTTTATTTTTGTTTAAAAGGTTTTATTTAATTCTAGATACATTTTTGCTATAACTATATTTAGCAAATAAAATCATCAGTTCAATATCATTATTAAAAATCTGATTAAAAATACAAATTCAAATAAAAGCCATCAGTTTCCAAAATATAATCTTCTTCCTAAAACCTCAAAGAAAAAAAATACCTTTTTCCAAAGTTATATTTCTAACCAATACTATAAACCTTAATAACACACTATTTATTATTAAATCCATTCGCATAATTCGTCGCATATCTTGGTGACAGTGTATTCGCTTTAATCAAAAAAGAAAAACTATTACCTTTCCTTTTTTTCCTTTCCAAAAACACCCACCTAAACACCCTAGACACCGGTTTTATAAGCGTCCTAACCATAACCCAAGCTTCCTCAATCTTAACTTTCCTAACTCCTTTACAATCTAAATCCATGCTTTTTCTCTTCAAATTGATTTTCTGTAGTTTTTGATTAAGCTTTAAAGAATACTCAAGCCTTCTTTCAGTAGCTCCAGCTTGATTTTCAGGTGAGCTCACATTTTTCACACAAAAAACCATGTTTTTTTTCCCGAATTTCGGAGAATTCAACGATTCCCTAATAGCAAGTTTTTCTTTTTCCTTTTTTTGTTTCATGTTTAAAATCAGTTTATCATAACTAATAAAAGTTTTTTTCATCCTAACCGGTACTTGAGCAATAGAATCTAATGCATATTTTTTCTGGTAAAAGTTTTGGATAATTTCAGCCATCGACAAATTTCTCACAAGGTTTTCCATACATCCAGCAAAATACACAAGTTTTATCCTTGAAAAATATCCTGAAAACCTACGACGAACTATATCTTTTATCATATCAAGAAAAGCTGATGAGATTTGATGGGTTTTTAAGCTAATTAAAGTCTCGAGTTTATATTTAAACCTTAGTCTTGTTATAAGTATAGTAAAATGATTTAAAGAGTATATGAAATAATTCAGGTATTCACTACGTTCTTTGAGTATAGTAAAAAAATCTTCAGAAAAACCTAGGAATTTGTAGTCAAGAAAATCCTGTAGGATTTTCACGAACTTTTTATATGGTTTTTTTAGGGTTTTAAGTTTAGAAAACCCTTTTTTTATATGAAATACTGTGACTTTTTCAGCAAGTCTATAGAAAATTGAGAAAAATTTCGCACAGGACAAACTTTGCGTGTTGGTTGTTGAAGGGTAGCTTTCGATTAATGAGAAATCTTGTTTGTTTTTAGGGTAAGAAAGTGAGTTTAATGGGTTGAAATCTTCTGATGAGATACTTTGGAAGTTAGGGTTTAATGTGGATTGTAAAGAACTGTTATTTGATGTAAGAGAACTTCGGTGGGATAATTGCGCTGGGAAACTTAAAAGGAAATCTTCGTTTTCACAATTGATTTGAGATGAAGATCTTGAATGGGCTAAACTTGGGGGAAGACTATCTTCTATTGTTACAAGAAGAGCAATTTTCCAACCAGAAAATATTTTGACTTTGCCTTGGAATTCAACCATTTTGCCTTTGAATTTACCGTTTCTGCATTGGTTCCATAGATAGATCATATTAGAATTACAGAGGGCTAGGATACCTTTCCAAGAGCAAGCTATACTGCTTATAGTATAATCTTCACATATAGGTAAATTTACGAGTTTGCCATTACAATTCCACACATAAACTAAATTCTTATCTGAAGTCATGGCAACAAAATTCTCATTCCCACTAATCCACGTCAATCCTACATCCTTCAACTCATTAATATAAAACGGGACAATTGATCCTTTATATATATAAAGTTCTCCAGGGTAAACACTCACAGCCGTAAAACTTTTCCCACAATGTATTTGTATTGGCAATGAATTATCAGGTATTTCTAATTCAAAGGGTTTTTTATGATTAATCCCAATATGCGTAAGATTTCCCCATACAAAAATGCACCCATCTTGTCTAATAGCCGCAGCATGTGAACTCGAAATTGAGCATTCAACAAAAATCCCATCAATTTCCATTCTCAAAGCGCTTTTTGAGCAAGTTTTATGATGTATTCCTAACAATCCTTGTTTAAAAGCATCATTTCCTTGTGTATATATCCCATCAATAGTGGCAAATATAGACACAGAATTGTATGAACTAATACTGATAACTTTAACTGGGATTTTTACAGTTTTTTTCCTATGAACATGACCTGAGGAGTCTAAAAAGAGCTTCTGCTGATCAGTGACAACGTATTTGACTATGTTGCTGGGTACATTAATTACTTGTACATGTGTATAGTCCATTATGTAAGAATTACTATATATAAAAAGTTTATTTTTTCCTCCTAAAATGAACCCCTTTTCTAGGCTCTTCAACCTGATAGTTCGGGTCTTTAAGCAAAAAAATATCTTCGTCAAGTATTTTTTCTTCATTTCTCTCTTCTTTTATCACTGACCCCACTAGACCTTCTAACCAGATTTTCCCAACAAATTCGTTTAGTATCCCAAAATACACCATTTCACATAGTCTTAATATAATATTTTCTTTTTGATGATGATATATTTCTTTTTGTATATGCCCTGGAAGATCCTTCCACACATTCTCCATTTTAGCTTGGACTAACTCAAGTTCAGCAACATCTTCAGCCCAGTCTTCAATTAAAAACTCTTCAATAATCTTATCAGCAACAATATACACAATACTTTGATTTTCTTTCATTTCTTCTTGTATAGTTTGTAAAGTTATTTGAAACAACTCTAAATATCCAATAACTTCTTCTGTAACATAAATACTTAGTATATTATTTATCTGAGTTCCTGATATAGTTTGTATTTGTTCTTCCATAACTTCATTTATTATTAAATTCCTTATATCAATATACTCAGAATCAGTAACTTCAGTATGTGACTCTTTAGCTATAACAGGTATTAATTCACTTAAAACCTCAGTTATAACTCTATCTAAAATAGAACTTGAATACAAAGTTAAACTTGCCGCAATGATTTCTTTGAAACTTTGTGTAACATAAACTTCTAATTTTGTATTAACTTCTTTATATATCATGTTTTCTAATATCATTTTACAAATTTCATTAATTTCTTTTCTGTTTTCAATATCTGATATTTGTAGTTCTGTTTGGAAAATCTGAGATATTTCAGTATGTGTAACTTCTGATGCTGTACAAGGGATTTCATTTAATTGTATAGAACTACGTATTTTTAATGGTTGTGATGGTGTAAAAGATAAAATATCAAAAGTTTTTCGGACCCTTGATCCCTGGCGGTATGAAAATGGTATTGAAAACTCACGTTTGTTGATAACTTTTGGTTCAGTTGGCCCTGTTAACAACGGATCAGAAAGGCAGAAATTAAAAAATTTCCCTAAACTGGTCTCACATAGAAAATTAGTATCTGATTTCAATTTATCATAATAAATACAATTAATCCATTGAAATTGTTCAGTTAAAGAATATTCTGATTTCCAAAATTCAATGAATTCTATAGCTCGAAGTGTTAAATCTCTAAGGTTTTGTAAAAGTTTTATATGACTGAAAATTTCAGGCTTTGTTAGTTTTTCTTCGAACTTTTTTTGGATTTCTTGAAGAAGTGATTCTCTTTTATTTATAGCAGAGATAACTGATGTTATGTTTGCATTACCTTTTTCAATGTTATCGATTTCACGGGCTATTTTAGAAGCTGCTTGGATTTTTGGAATGGATTCTAAGGATTTAATGAAGACTTTTTTGTGTTGTTCTGGGATTTTGAAATTTCTCCAGGTTAGATCGAGTTCTTCTTTAAGGATTTCGATTTGATCGATTGTGATATCTTTACGATGAGCTGATGTACTTCGGGATTCTTTGTTTGAGGAATTATGTGAACGGATGAAATAAAAATGTTTTGCTCGGGATCGTTTAGAAAGTTTGGATTTTAGGATTTTTTGAGCTTGGATACTGTCGTTTATTTCACTTTCTTCTTGTAGTTTTCTTATTGCTGGAGAACGACCTGGTCTCGCACTAACAGGTTTATCTCTAATTCTGTACATTTATCTTTAATGAATTTTCGTATTTAGTTTTAAAATTTATATCTTTTGAAGATATTATTTGAGGTTGATTTGAAAATATGATGTTTTAAATAAATTATTTTTTATGATGTTTGTGCATGGGTGATGATATTTTTGAGTATGCTTTATAGGAAAAATAAATATGATATGCTTTAAAGATATAGAAGTAAAAGAAATCGTAAGTTTAACACAAATTATAATCTACTAAATTTTTATAAAAAAAATCAAAAAGCCTCTGTAGTTTATAAGATAAAGTGCCGATTCCATTAAAACTTCTAAGCAAACTGGTACATCAGTTGATCTTCAAAAAAGAAAATTGTTAGTTTTTAAATTTATCATACAAAATTATTGTGAATAATACATAATAAATAAACATAGAATTTGAAAATAATATAAATGGAAGAGTTTACGAAAGAGCACTTTTTGAGCTTGAAGAGAGAAAACGAAGATCTGAAAGACTTAAACCAGAGACTTAATAGAGAGATCAGAAGGCTACAGCTTGGTTCTTCTAGAGATGGTTTTAAACCAAGTGAGCTTCCTATTGATGAGCTCATCCCTCCATGGGCGGCAAATGCAGTCTTTATGTCTCCTTTACTTTTAGCTTATGACAACAGAATTCATGAGTTAGAAACCAACCTTGATCGAGCAAGACAAAACTCTGAAGAATTAGTCGAAGCTGCGAAAAAATTAACAACTGAAAATACAGCATTGCGAGATGAAATGGATAGGAAATGGAGAGAAATGCTTGAAAGGGAAAAGAAATCTATGGATGGAGGGTATATGGGTGTTGGATTCCACCTTGAGGAGAAAAATGAGTTACAAGAACGATTAGACCTTTTATCTACTGAGAATACAATTTTACTTGAACAATTAGACACTTATAAACGTAGGTGTGAACAGCTTGAAATTGTTGCTAGAGAAAGAGATGATATAGCTGAACAATGTATGGCTCAAAACAAAGCTTTGAATACTGATTATAGGAACCTTCAAATTGCAGATGAAGAAATCAGGGCATTAAAAGAAATCGCTGAAGACAAACTTAAAAAAACAAGCGAAAGATTAGCAGTGTTAGAAAGAGAACGGGAGCAACAGATAACAGAAATTACAAAACAACAAAATGAAATCAAAATATTGCAACAACAGTCACAGTTTTTCAAAAAAGCTTATGAAGAAATGGAGTCAAAAAAAACTGAAGAAATCGAAATCTTGGTCCAAGATGCTCATAATATATCGATAAGAGAAAAGGAAATAGTTAACAAAAGTATGATCCAAGAACGAGAATTAGAAGAAGCTAAAGAACAAGCATTTCACTACAAACGGGAATTCGAAAGTATACGAACAGAATGCGACACAATGCTGAAAATAATGGAGGACTACGAGCAGAAAATCGCTAACTATCAACAAAAAGAAGAATCTGTAAGCAACCTTGTCCGAGAAAGCAAACAAAAAGTAGAAGAAGCAATGCTAGAACGTGACCGTATTTCTCTAAAAGAGCAACAATATCTTAAAACCATTGAAAAACTCCAAGAGTCCATAAAAACCGAGTTATACGACCAGAAAAACAAATATGAAGGTCTATTAGACTCTATAAAAAATAAACACAAAGGAATTTTAGCTCGTCGTGATGAAGAAATTACTGAAACCCAATCTAAACTTCACACAGCTCAAATAAATTATGAAAGATCAGCACGTGAAATCTCAACATTAACCAAAGATCTAAATAAATCAGAAGAGATTCTTGAAGATGAAAAAAAACGTATGGAATCCAGATTAAAAGATTATGAAAAACGTATGCGTGAATTAGAAGAAACAAGATTAAGTGAAAAGCGTATACTTGAAACCCAATCCTCATCATTAGTTTATGAAAGAACTGAATGGGAAAGGATGAAAAAAAATTTAGAGTCACAGTTTTCATCAATGTCAAGGGAAAATGATAGTTTAAAAGCTTCTTTGAAACGTATAAAAGATGAATTTAAACGTTTAGAAAGCCAAAATGAAGATATGGCTCGTGAACGTGATAATTTGATTAATGAATTGAATATTGTAAGAGAAGAAGCTTATTTTAAAGTTGAAGATACTAAAGAAGCTTATGGAAATAAAGTTTCTATGTTGGAAAAACAGATACAAGATGCTAGGGATAGACAGAGAGAAAGTGAGGAAAAAGCTTTTGAATTGTTTAAAGCACAGGAAAAAGTTAGTGAGAAGTGGAAGGAGGAACATTTGAATACGGTTGGGTATTTTGAGAAAGTTATACAGGATCAGAATTATGAGATTAGGAGGCTGGTGAAGAGGAATAAGGATTTAGGGGATTCTTTTCCGGTAAGAGAAGTTCAAGTATAGTAATAAGAAATAAAAATAGATAGTTTTGTTGTGAATGTTGTAAGATTTTAAGAGAGAAGGTGGATTGGCCGAGGGTTGAGAAGATGACTTGAAAAATAATCCAATATACCCATCCATATCACAATTTTTTTGTTTATAATAACAAAATATCATATTTTGTTTACTAAATCCTTTATCATCTGATTTAACATACTATAAACCTAAAATCTAATCAAATAACTTAAACTAATAAATGGCTTATCGAAGACCAGTAGACGAATGGGGAATGATTATCCAAAAACAATCAGATCTAAACAAACAAAGGGATTATGAAGAACGTCAAAACCGTGTTGTAGAAAAGGACGGTTACCGAAAGGATCTTTTATTCCAACAGCAGTTACGAGATATGCAGAAAAAAGATGAACTTTCTTACAAGCAAATTGAAGCCCAAGAAGTTTCCCAAAGATATAATTACTTTAAGCAACAAGAAGAAATGAAGAAAAACCAAGAAAGCCAACTAAAAAAACAAATGGCTGATGATTACATAACCCATCAAAATCTCATAAGACAAAGAGAACAAGAAGAACGAGACCGTAAATATCGTGAAGAACAAGAACATCTTTCAAGAGTAAAATCAGAATTAGAAGCTGAAGAACGTAGGAAAAAAGAAGCAAGAGAAAAATGGACAATGGAACAACAACAAATCCTCAACTTCAAAAAAGAACAAGAAAATATGAAAAAGTCTGTAGAACAACAAGAAAAACTTTATGACCTTGAGCTTATACGTCAACGTAAAGCACGTGAAGAACAACGTGAACAAAACTATCGTGATTATTATCAAAAACTTTCAGAACATCAATCATCAAATGCTGATAGATTAAATCAATACATGTCTCGTGATACAAAAGATTTAGAAAGAGCTCAATGGATTGATAAAAGTGTTGCTGAACAAAATGCTTTACTTGCACAAAAAGAAGAATATGAAAAGTATTTAAGGCAAATGAATATTAGAAATACTAATAATGTTCTTAGACAACAAATGGAAGATAAAGAAAGAATGAGACAGATGGCTTTAGATGAACAAAGAAGACAAGCTGAAGAGCATAAAAGAAGAGTAGAGGAAAGTTTGAAATTAGAACAAGAAAGGGAAAGGCAGAAAAGGTTGGGAAAAGCTCAATATTCAGAAGAGCTTTCAACACAAAAAGCTGTGTGGAATGATGTGCAAATGATGAATTATAAACTTTCTGAGAATGAAAAGAAACTTAATAGGAATATGATTGATGAAAAAGCTTTATTGCAAAGAGGTGGACAACAGATACTTAAGAATAACAATTCGATTGTTTCTAATGGGAGCTCATATGAAGAAAATATGATGAAATTCTTTGGAAGTGATTCGCAGTCAAGAACTCCACAACCTGCGAAAGGAGTTCCTTTTGAAAATGTGAAAAAAAGTTCAGGACAGCCTTTCAACTATAATAGAAATGCACCTTTTTAGGTATAAGCTTAGAGGATAAAAATTATTAAGCATAATTGCATTTTTATATCATAAAGTTTGTATAGCATATATGGAATATAGAGAACATTTTATATATTTGGATGAAGAATTTTATAAGAATATTTTATGATGTTAGTGTTATTTATTGGCTTGTGGTAATTAAAGTATTTATTTGATGATGAGGATTAATAATAGTTGATGTTTATGAATTAAATTATATCAACTGTTTGATTTTCTTGTCTTTTTATATTACTACCAAGTTAATAAATTACAAAACCCATCTAAAATCCTATCATCGACATTGCAAACTTATTGATAATCACTTATATGAAATTCTTAATCCCTAAGTTTCTATAGCTTTTATCAATATTTATCTCTTCTTATTCCTAATATTTCTAACACCCTAACACCCTCATATATAAAACTCATCTTCTTGATCTATCCAAATAAACCTACTTCAATTCCAATAATTCCACATCCTCATCAAGAAATTCTTTTTCGAAATCCCCGCATTTAGAAATCTAAATCTTCACCATCTTCCCTTATCATCAAAACCCACGACCTAAAATCCTTTATTCTTAACCCCATCTCATCTAACTAAAAACCTTTTTCTTTTATCACAATTCAAGTAACAAAAAAAACCATATAAAAATCCTTTCACAAATTTCCTTAAACTAACTCAAACCCTCATCAACCATAAGCCATCTTCTCAACACAAACCCCCTAAATCCAAAAAGCTCATAATTTACTTGGGAACTTTGTATTTGTGGATTAAATAAAACTAAAATGGATGAAGCATACGACGTAATCGTACTCGGAACTGGGCTTACTGAATGTATTCTGTCAGGTCTTTTATCAGCCCATGGACGCAAAGTCTTACATTTAGACAGAAACAACTTCTACGGTGGTGAGACAGCTTCATTAAACCTCACAAACCTCTACAATATGTTTTATCCAGGTGTTGAGCCTCCATCACATCTTGGGGCTAACAGAGATTGGAATGTTGATTTAATACCAAAATTCACAATGGCCAATGGTAAATTAGTAAAACTCATTCTTCATACAGAAACCGTGGCTAATAACTTAGAATGGAAATGCGTTGATGGGAGCTTTGTCATGCAAATGAGCGCTGGGGGGATTTTCAGTAAAGCAAAACCAAAGGTTCATAAAGTCCCTGCTACTGATACTGAAGCTTTAAAATCAGACCTAATGGGCATGTTAGAAAAGCGTAGATGTAAAAAATTCTTTAAATTCGTCCAAAACTATGACCCTGCTGATGCTAAAACCCATAAAAATCTTGATTTGAAAACAGTACCATTTAGTCAAGTTTTAGCTTCTTTTAGTTTGGAAGAAAACACTATAGATTTTATAGTCCATGCTATTGCTTTATATACAAATGATGATTGTTTAAACCGCCCTGCTCATGATGCTATACAAAAAGTTAGACTTTATATGGACAGTATTGGTTTATATGGAAATTCTCCTTTTTTGTATCCAGTATATGGTATTGGGGGTATAGCTGAAGGTTTTTCTCGTTTAAGTGCAATATTTGGTGGTACATATATGCTTAGTAAAAGTATTGATGAAATACTTTTTAATGATGATGGTAAAGTTCTTGGGGTTCGTTCAGGTGATGAAGTTGCCCGTGCACCAATTATATTATGTGATCCATCTTATGCTATAAATTTAGGCAAAGTTAGATCAACAGGAAAAGTTATTAGAGCTATTTGCATATTAAATCATTCGATATCTGATGCTGATAATATGCCATCAGGGCAAATTATTATCCCTCAAAGGCAAACTGGAAGGAATAATGATATTTATGTGAGTTTTGTTAGTAGTTCACATTGTGTGTGTTCTGAAGGGTATTATATTGCTATTTGTAGCACACAGATTGAAACTGCTTCACCTGAAGCCGAACTTCAGCCTGCGTTTAATTTCCTTGGGGATATTATGATGTCATTTGTTAAGGTTTATGATACTTATGAACCACTTGAAGATGGAAGAAGGGATAATCTTTATGTTTCGAAGAGCTATGATGCTACTTCGCATTTTGAAAGTGCTTGTGAAGATGTCTTGAGCCTATATGAAAAACTCTTAGGTGAACCGATTAATTTGGAGACAACTTTGAAGCCTTTCACCCAAAATAATTAGATAAATTGCTTAGAAGGATTATATTAGAGGGTTTTATTAAATAGGTTTTTATTATTGAATATTTTCATACAAATCTTAAAATACAATAATCTTATCTATATTTAATATATGTATTTTATATAAACTTACTATTAATCACATGTATTAAAATGGATAATGATCACAATGGGCAAATAGTCAACGAACTTGAAGCTTTAGTTCTAAAATACAATAGTGTAGCTATGGAATATTTACGTTTAGAAAACTACAAAGAAAGTCTTATGCTCTTGAAAAAAGCTGAAGAAATTTTGAATTCTGATGAAAACCAAATCATCCCTAACAGATTAAAACTCATGGGTATCACTTTAAATAACCTTGGATGTTATTATAAAAAAAGAAAACAAAACAAAGTCGCTTTAACTTTTTTAGAAAAAGCTTTAGAAGTAGAGCTCCAAACAGAAAGTGATAATGTTAACCTTGCTGGGTCTCATTTGAATCTTTGTGCAGCTTTTTCTAGTTTATCACGACATAAAGAAGGATATCAGCATGCAAAACAAGCTTTAGCATTACTGGAAAGTGTATATGGAAATGAAAGTATGTCTTTTGAGAAAACAGTTACTTTAATAACAAGTTTGGTAATAACATATTATAATGCAGGAGTTGAATTAGAATATATGAGCAGATACTCTGAAGCTTTAGCACATTATCAATCAGGTTTTGATATTGCCCGTAAAGAATTAGGTTATAAACACCAGATGACTATGAATTTATTGGAAACTATAAAAAAAGTGTCTAAGAAATCAAAAATTGCTGATAGGTCTAAGTCAAATGCTAGGGAATCTAAGACTCCTATGAGAAAATATAGGATTTTAGAGGAAAAAGTTTTCACGGGGTTTGGAAACAGACTGCCTTCGGTGTATAGGAATAAAAGAGCTACAGAAAAACCTGTGTCAACGAGGAATAAAATAGAAACAGCTTATGATAAACTTAGGGATATGACTTTTCAAGCACCTTTGTAAGTAATGTAATTTAAGTAACTTTTGGTTATTAGATTTCTCATAAAACTTTATTTGTATCCCTTTTAGACTTTTAGGTTTAATAGATTATATAGGTTTATTGAGAGATCATTAGTATTTACCCTTTCTACCTCTTCATTGAAAGTCAAGTCGAGAAGTTCATCGTCTGAACTAGTTTCTTCAAAAATTAAATCATTATATTTGGTTTATATGAAAAATATTTATTTTTATATGAGAAGAACTTAGTGTTATATAAAAACAAACTTTTATTTGTATTAATTCTACTTATACTTATTTTTTCTATATCGACAAAAAGGCATCTTCTTCCTGTTCCATAATAGTTTATAAGAAAAAAATACCCAAACCTAAATTTCATCTAAATCGTCACTATCCATTTTCAGCTCATCTTAAACTATAAAAAACCCAGACTCTTTTTCATCATCACTAAATTCTTGTAAGAATCCCTGATAATCTTAGCAAAACCCCTTAAACCAATAACAAAAACCAAAAAAAGTATACCATTTTCGTTATAATAAACTAATCCTAATTTTTTTTCAATATGATAATTATAATTCCCAGGCCGAATGGCCTGGCCAACCCATATAAAGTTTATATTCTAAAGTGAATATATACTAATTTAAATATGGAAAAATCTTCTAGAGTTGTTTTGTTACTAAACATCAAAATTGATAATACAAGAAACGAAGACGTCCCAATATATGAAAATGATGAACCCGAAGATGTCGCTGAACAGTTTTGTAAAAAATTCAACTTACCAGATATAGCGAAACAGTTTATTATAAAAAGCATAGAAGATAACCTTGATAACTATATAATAGAAGAACTTGGAAAAACGACAAACAATCTATCTTCAATAACAAGTCATGCTAAAAAACTAAGTAGTCCGTTAAATTGTCATAGAAAATCTGAATCAAATCAAAACTATGGTGAATTTCTATATACAAAAGGACTTATGATGAAACAAAAAGTTGAAAATATGATGCAGGCAAAAAGGCAAAATATACTGGATATCGAAATGAAAAACTCAACATTTAAACCAAAAATAACCCCTTTTGTAGGGAGGATGAGGACGGCAAGTGCGGAATACTCAAAAAAACGTAGTCAAAAAATGATTGAGGACCAAAATACTTATACTTTTAAGCCGAAAATTAATAATTATAGAGGAAAAAGTAAGGAAAATAAAGAAAAAACAGATAAATGTGTAGAATTGTTTAATAGTGCTGTAGCGATAAAACAAAAACTTGATTCGAAAAGGGAAAAAATGTAAGAAATAAACAGGTTTAATGAAATTTATACGTTTAAACCTGATGTTACGAAGAAAAAAATTATAAATTCGGATATTGAGTGTGTGAAACCAAAGGATTATTTGAATAAAGTGAAAATACAGCAATTGAAGAAATTTTTTAGGATGTTATGTCCTGATAGTAAAGGATGCATAACAAAAAATACGGTTTGTAATGCGATTATATCAGAAAATGATTATAAATTAATTGGGAGGATTGTTGATGAGCTTATTGAACTTGATGAAAGTCTTAATTTTGAAGAGTTTTGCAAGGCTATGGAAATACTTGAAAAAGAAGTTAATGAAAAGAATATCCAAAATCCTGGTGCTAAGGTTGAAGGAGAGCTTAATTAGATAAAGTGTATTGTAAATTCTAAATAATTGTGATTAAAGGCTATTTCTTATTTTAGGTACTAAGATTTATTATGTTTTTAAAAATGCTTCAAAATATTACTTGAATACAGTTTCTATTTATTTAATTTAACCTAGATTATACCAATATTTAAGCAAAACTTAAATAAATTAAATTTTATTATTCATCTAATATTAATTATTAAGCTTATAAAAGTATCAATCAAATAAGATTCTGTAGTAAGAGTTGACAGAAAATTTAGAAACTTGCAATTTATTATTTCTTTAAATAATATTAACCAAATTATACTCACAGTTTTTTATGCTTAGAAATGATTTTTAATGAAATATACTTAACTAATCATAATCAATAGGAGGAAGCAGGATAAAAGTAAAAGGCCCAGTGGTAAAAACCTGAAAATCTTTCAACGTGATGAAATCAGATGGTTCTTCTTCTTCAATCTGTCTTTTGAGTTTTAACTTATAAAAAGTTCCATTCACACTTATACAATCTCTTAAAAACCAAACTCCATTCTTTAAATAGCACTCTGCATGCCTATCTGAAATATCTTGAAAAGGTAAAATTATAGTATTATTCTCACCTCGACCAATTGTCAAAGTATTATTAGATGCTCTTATATCAATAAAATTTGCTGTATTTGGGCAAGTTTTTATTCCATTAAGAGTTAAGTCATTTACTTTTTGCCCATTAATCATCATACCTTGTTTGCTTAAACTAGCCCCAAAAGCACCACCCCTTCCAAAAACAATAATCATTCCATCTTTTATTTCTATTTCACCTCCTGCCTCTAGTTTCATATGAACACATCCATCTCTCGAAATATCTACTAAATTATACCCATAAGCATTTACAAAAATAAACGCAATAATGCTATCGAGCCCTTTCAAATTAGGCAAAGCAATATAAGATGTAAAATAATGAGAATCATCTTTGCCTAATATTATTAAATGATCTCCCTCAAACCTCATTGAATCTTGAAGTCCGTAATAAGATAACTCATATCTTTTATTAAGATACTGAGGAAAAGGGCATTGTATCAAGCATAAATCTCTATTTTCCAATATTTGATTTCGAGATTTTACTAAGCTTTCAAATGTAATACCATTATTCTCAAGACCTGATGATATAAGATCATAAACATATTTTTTATTTATTACTGTTTCTAATTTCTCTAATGAACTGAAGAAATAGTTAAAAATCTTTTTTAGATCTTTATGCATGATAAGATTATAAAGGCCAAGACTATTTTTAATTTCTTCCCAAAATATATCATTTATCCCATCAGCAAAGAATAAGTATAAATGCTTGTTAAATTTTATTAGAAACTCATTTGAATGCATATTCCACGATTTATTCCATCCATTCAACTTAAAATATTCAATTTTTGCATGCATGATTAAATCTTCAAATTTAGTATTTTTATAAGCAGTGAACACTTTCTGAGTAAAGATCTCAAGTTCATTCATTGCATTTTGAAAATGGTTATTTGAGGTATTTAAGTTAGTTTGAGGATTTTGGGTAAATTTTTTACTTTTTTTAAAGAGGAGAACGCTTAAAATAGCTATTTTTGTATTGTTTAGAATACTTTGAAGAGATTTCAAGTTATCTTGGTTAGCACCTTTATTTTTACTTTCTAATTCTTTCCAGTCTAAGAGCCATTTTAAAAGTGGATAAAACTTTTTGTTAATATATTCTAGAATTGGATTATAATTTGCGTGCATTAACTCTACCCATTTTGTTTGTCTTTCAAGAATGTTTTTAAGATCAAATTTAATGCTCATAGGGATATTAAGTGAAAGCTCTTGCAAATTAGAAAAAACTTCTTTGCATAGTCTTATATTTTCTAGAATTGCTTTTATAGCTCTTTTTTGTAGACAATTAAGATCAGACATTTATAAGCTTAAAGTCAAGATGGAATCTTTGAGCTAATAAGATTTGATTTTTTCTTAGGAAAGTGTGTGAAAAAAATGGATTATTATGAGAATTTTATATATTTTTTTGATGATTTAAGTGCTATCTGTAGTTTTCAAGACTAAATATTTTCATGGTAATGCATTTGTATGAAAGTTTTAAAGTTTTTGGATTACTTTATTTAGATTTTATTAAAGAATCATAAGCTTAACATCATTTAATCTAATTTTAGATCTAAGCAATTATAACTATTTTGACTCATATTTGTAGCATAATTTCATACAGATTTTTGATACTATATATGAGCCCAGTTTAAATATACCTGCAATCAAGTTTATATTAGGCAATTATTGTTTATATTTCTTCTAATTAGCATTGTATTATAT